>LNAC01000575.1:0-74242 GCA_002007465.1 Ailurus styani
AAAAAATAAATAAATAAATAAAATGAGATCATTAAGGTGAGACCTAATCCACTTTGACTGATACCCTTATGAAGAGGAGAAATTTGGACAGAGAAAGACTTGCATAGAGGGAAGACTATGTGAAGAGACACAGGGTGAACACGATGTGAATATGAAGACAGAGATCAGACTGGGATGATAAATCTATAAGCCAAGGAATGCCAGTGATTGCCAGCCAACCTAGAAGCTATGTGGAGGCATGGCACCAGTTCTCCCTCCCAACCCTCAGAAGGAACACTAATACCTACCAGCACCTTGATATGGGACTTTTAGCCTGTAGAACTGGGTGAGAGTAAATCTCCTTTGTTGAAGCCACTCAATTTCTGGTACTCTGTTATACCAGCCACAGGAAACTAATACAACACAGTAGTGTGGAATGAGAGAGAGATCAAAGATAATGTATGAGCCAAGGGTATGTGTTTTTATGTAACAATTCACAACAGCTTTAAAAGATGATGATTTTACATCTGGCAGGACCACTGACTATGTTTCCCAATTTAAAGAGATCACTTAATATGTTGGAGAGTTAGAGGAAGGAGTGAATCTTATATTAGGCCATTCTGTCCATTTTGGTCCTGGTGGAGATGAACACTATCCCATCTGGTACTTGGTCCTCAATCCCAGCAGACCACTCACAGCCCTATACACTTCTTCTTCTAACAAGACTTGTACAAATCCAGATCCCTGCCAGCAACTTCCTCTCCCCTCTGGGTTGTGAAGAATAATTTTTTTTTCAGTCAGAAATTTTTTTTTTCCACACATGAAGATGTGTGGTCATCACTTAACTCCCTAGGGGCAAACCTTGGTCACATGGGAACTTTGGGACTCTGTTTCAGGCTGTTGCCCAGGCTCATTACTTGGACATTTTTACTCTACAACTTTGTCACAAGGGATGAGAATTTGTGTTTAGGGGTAAGACTCTATAGTTTTACTGCTTTCTTGGTTTCCACTTGGTTATAAACCTGTATGAGTTTCCTAGATTCTTCGTACCACCTTCTTGTTCTTGGAATTTGGGTACTTGACCAAGCCAATGGGGAAGTTTTGCAGGTTTTAGGAACAGGCTCTTCTTCAGGGCACATTGACTGGTATCTCACTTTGTAGTTTTCTCTTTGACTCACTTCGTCACCTCACTTGTGTGAACTTCACCCAGATTGTGAGTGAATAATTTTGATCTTAAATGTGTCATCTCTCAAAACTAATGCATATTTATCCTGCTCAAGTCTATTAAAATGCAAAAGAAAATAATTTGACTTTTTATTCTTTGCATGATGCTGTCCATTTTCCCTCTGAGACATTGGCATAGAACATTAAAGCAATTGTCTGTGTACAGGGAAAGTTACTGGTAACAGGAAATATGAGTAATGAAATACTAATATTTTAAGCTTTAGGGAAGGATTGTCAGAGCAATTTGGACTAATCATCTTGCTCAGGACAACCAAAATGTTAGATAAAATATATTTAAATATTCTTAAAAGCATTAAAGAATTAAGAATACAGTAAGGACATACAAGACCAAAATCTTGGAGAGGACAAAAACCCAGATGGATTACCTTAGCACATAAAGCTGCTTTGGCCTATGGGTTTTTTGTTTTGTTTTAAATAAAAAAAAGACCTTTCAAACTAAACTACTTTGGCAACCTCATGGGGCTAGGAGGGATCAAAAGTAAATGCCAATGGCCCATCAAGGGTAGAGACACCAGTAAAGCCACTTCCACTTCAAGCAGAGAACCCAAAATCTGTATCCTAGGATCTGCGTAGATTTTGGAAGTAAACTTGCAGCCTGGGTTTACATTATCTAGGTGATCCAGGGAATCTCTGTTGATTAAAGTCATCTCAGACTTGTGGAGCTCTTAACACTTTGCCAAAGCGAAACAAAATAGAACCCATTTGGAAGGATTTGTCATCTCATGCCTCAAATTATTCTTATGAATAATTTTTACAATAAAATGTCCAAGACACAGTCAAAGGTAATGAGACACTCAAAGGAATGAGACACGATGAATAATAACCAACAGAAACTGCAGAGAATGGAAAGATTCACAAAGACTTTAGGTATTTGAGACTGTCAGGCTCAGACTGCTTACTATGCTCAAAGAACAAAAGCCAAAGTTATAAATAAAACAGGAAATTGGAACTGTAGAAAATAAAATAGAAGATTTGAATAGGTACCAAATGAAAATTTGAGGTCTGAGCAGCACAATAACTGAAATAATTCAGTGTGTACATTACATTAGATAGAACGTAGAAGAGAAATGTAGTGAATGAAAATGGATCAGAAGAAGTTAAGCTTTTTTAAGCATAGAAAGACAAATGACAGAAAATATGGACAAGGGCATTAAAAGAATGATCCCAGGCACCTGGATGGCTCAGTGGGTTAAAGCCTCTGCCTTCAGCTCAGGTCATGATCTCAGGGTTCTGGGATCGAGCCCCGCATCGGGCTCCCTGCTCGGCAAGGAGCCTGCTTCCTCTCTCTCTCTGCCTGCCTCTCAGCTTACTTGTGATCTCTCTCTGTCAAGTAAATAAATAAATAAAATCTTAAAAAAAAAAAAAAAGGAATGATCCCATATGTCATACTTTCATTTGGAGTCCCAGAGAAATGAGTAGTGCTCATGCAGTGAAGTTATATTATAGGGTCCCAAAATATATTATATTAAATATATTTGACAAAAAGATAAATAGAGACAAATTTATAATCAGAGAGGAAGATTTTAACTATCGTCAGAAATCAATATTTAAGTAACAATGATCGATTTTNAATATATTTGACAAAAAGATAAATATAGACAAATTTATCATCAGAGAGGAAGATTTTAACTATCGTCAGAAATCAATATTTAAGTAACAATGATCGATTTTGACCTAATGAATATAAAAACAATGTTATATCCACCAAGTGCAGAGTAATCATTCTCTGCACACATGGAACTTTTATGAAAAGTGACCATAAATGGATCAAAAAGCAAGTCTCATCAAATACAAATTACAACAGTCCCCATTCAGAGTATATTCTCTAATGACAATGACATTTTGCTAGAAATCAATAGCGTGGAAAATTACAGGAAAATCCACATTTGATAATTAAAAAAAATCATATTCTGACTTTACATTTTTTTCTTTTCCTTCCCATTCTTTTTCCCCCAGAATTTCTAATTGCCTTTGGTTTCTGTTGATGTTGATAAAAAAGAATGATGTGCTTTTAGGTTACCTTGAAGTTAATCTGGAACCTCAATCATGTTTTACATTATTGAATTTTCCTTTTCTCCCCAGAGAATTGCTTTAAAAATACTGTGTCCTCCTTCTTCGTTCAGGACTCTATATTCTCTAAGCCTTTTGCATAGCTGCCATCCTGAGAATTTCCTTGATTGTCATACTGGGTTAGACCTTTTATTTGGAATTTCTTTTTTAATAGACATTTTTAGGATTTCCTTGTTACCCTTGATGTTTCAAGTTAATGAGAATTTTTCTAAGTCTAGGACATTTTTTTTTAAAGATTTTATTTATTCATTTGACACAGAGAGAGAGATTACAAGTAGGCAGAGAGGCAGGCAGAGAGAGAGGAGAGAGGAGGAAGCAGGCTCCCCGCTGAGCAGAGAGCCCGANTGCGGGCCTCGATCCCAGGACCCTGGGATCATGACCTGAGCCGAAGGCAGCGGCTTTTAACCCACTGAGCCACCCAGGCGCCCTAGGACATTTTTTAAATCATCCTCTTAGCAATTCTTAGACCCTTTAAATCTGAAAATATATTTCCATGTACACTTCAAAGAAATTTTCTTTGTAATAATTTCATCTTGTTCATGTTTTGTTTTTCTATTTTATCTTTGAATAATTTCCTGGTGGTTGGAGTATTAGGCTTCTGATTATTTGTCCATATCTCATGTATTTCACCTTCTGAATATGGTAGTTATGAGCAGGGGTTATGGAGCAGACTCACTCTTTGAACTGAATACCGTTTTTTTAATGTCTTTTTATCCTTTTTTGTGTTTATATCTTTAATACTTTTTATATCTTTTTTTCAGATTTTATTTAAATTCTGGTTAGTTAACATACAGTACAATATTGGTTTCAGGAGTAAAACATTTGGTGGTTCATCACTGACATACAACAGTCAATGCTCCTCATAAGAGGTGCCCTATTTAATACCCATCATTCATCTAGTCCAGCCCCCATCCACCTCTCTCCATCAACCCTCAGTTTGTTCTCTATCATTTAGAGTCTGTACCAAAAAAAAATCAATAAACAAATCAATTTAAAAAAAAGTCTGTCTTGCACTCTTGGTGGGAATGCAAACTGGTGCAGCCACTCTGGAAAACAGTATGGAGGTTCTTCAAAAAGTTAAAAATAGAAACACCCTATGATCCAGCAATTGCACTACTAGGTATTTACCCAAGGGATAAAAAAAAATACAGATTTGAAGGGGTACGTGCACCCCAGTGTTTATAGCAGCACTATGAACAATAACCAAACTATGGAAGTAGCCCAAATGTCCATTGACTCATGAATGGATAAAGATGCGGTGTGTGTATGTATGTATGTGTGTATATATATATGTATGTATGTGTGTATGTATATATATATATATATATGCCTTTTTTATATCTTAAACCTATAGGTGTTTTTTTTATTTGTAAATTGAAAATAATAGTATCTACCTTTTAGTAATGTAGAGGGTTAGGTGAGTTGATACATGTAGCCTGTTTACAATAATGCCTGGCACATGCAAGCATTAACCAATGTGTCAGCACTTATTTCTCTATCCCCCTTTCTTAGATGGAGAGAAAGTGTGTACATGTGAGCAGGAGTCAGGTGGGCAGAGGGAGAGGTAGAGAGAGAATCTTAAGCAGGCTCTACACCCAGCGTGGAGCCCAATGTAGGGCTCATTTACATGACCCTGAGATGATGAACTGAGCTAAAATTAAGAGTTGGACCCTTAACTGACTGAGCCACACACACGTCCCCATTATTACTCCTATTAATTTTCTAATGTAGCTATTTGATGTTATTCTGCTATTCTAGTGAATGTTTTAAAATTGTTTTTTAATTTTGGAGAACCCTTTCATGGTCCCTGATTTTTGTTTTCTTTTTGATTTCTGTTTTCTTGGATGTATAATGTCTTCTCAAATTTCAAGGAGCATACTAAATCTTTTTTATTATTATTTTTAATTTCTTTTATTATTTGTTTATTTTGGGGTCAGTTTGGTCTTTCTGATTTGTTCTGTTATATTTTCTTACATCTGATGATTCTTGCTTTTTCACGTTCATCACAGTGTAGGTATTGTGGGTTTTGTTCAGTACTGAGTAATTTTGCAATGGACATCTTTCATGTGTGGGCAGTCTGACTGAATTGATGCACAGTGTACATAAGAGGTCAGATTGGAATTCAGGATAAACATGATCCAAAGGCTAGTAGAAGAGGCCTTTGTTTAAGGTATCAACACTCACTGATAGAAATTACACAATTTATTTAGAGAAGAACCTTTGCCTTTTTCTCCTTAGACATTAGAGCTGAGTTGCCTACTTTTATGTGTACTGAGGAGTAAAGCAGGAGCAACTGGCATTGTTATTCTATAGTGAGGTCTTTTTAAAATTTCTTCTCTTTATTTTCACATTTTACTCAGGTTTTTCTTTTATCTTTAAGCTCAGAAGCTATGGATCTTTGGTCAGCAGAGTAGCCAATACCATGATTAATTATAGGGGTTGGCAAACTACAGCCATGGGCCAGCTGTCTGTTTTGGTCAAGTTTTATTGGAATACAACTACGATCATGCTTCAGGTATGGCCAATGAGTTTTTGAGCTACAACAGCAGAACTGAGTATTTATGACAGAGTGTGTGTGGTCCTTCAAGCCTTAAGTATTTACCTTCTGATCCTTTATAGAGAAGGGTTACCAGCTGGTCCCTACTTTACTGCATCGTGTATTTTGTAGTTTTCTGAAGTTTGTTAATATCTCTTGACTAATGGTGATTCCCATTCCCATTCTTTTTATAAGTTTGTTTTTTCTTATGTATATATACTTTTATCTCAGTGTATTTCATCAGGGAAAAGAGATAATATGTAGGTCTTCATTCTTCCATCTTGAGCTGGATGCCTGCTTTCTTTCATTTTAAATTCATTGAATTCACATGGAGTCCATTATTTTTATCATTTCTACCTTTTGATTCTATAACCTTTAATTGAATCATATCTNTCATTTTAAATTCATTGAGTTCACACGGAGTCCATTATTTTTATCATTTCTACCTTTTGATTCTATAACCTTTAATTGAATCATATCTTGTTTCTCTCTTATTTCTCTGCTATTCTTCAAAGTTATTGGTCTTATTTTCTCTCTCTTCCTTTACTAATACCCCACTTTTTACCATCATTCTCTCCTTTAAAGTCGTGACTTTCTCTGATTACAGATTAATTAACTAGCTTCTGGATTGCTTACATCCATTTCAATACTGGCTATTTGAAGCATTCTAGCACTTTTTCTATAAAATTCGGAGAAAAGAAACTCTGTACCTTTATATCTGCTCTCACCTTCTGGAGGACATGGAGTTTTCATCAAGTAACTTACTGTTTTTAAGATAAATTATTTAATCCTAATGAATAATCGTATAGCTAGCAATTTAGGAAATAAATTACTATTGAAACAAAAGTCAAATTTGTGAAGTTTTCTTTTTCTGGCCAAGTAGTTTTGTATGTATGAGAGTCACATATCAGTTAACTTTGTTCTAATCTCTTATGGAAAAAAAAATCTCTGGTGGAGTAGTCATTGAATGCATTGGCTAAATGAGATTTCAGGATTGGTGGTAGATTTCAGTGTAACTTCTTGGTCTTTCATTACTATCCCTGAATAATTAGGAGCCTTTGTATTCACTACCTTTTTTTTTTTTTAAAGATTTTTATTTATTTATTTGACACAGAGAGAGAGATCAGATCACAAGTAGACAGAGAGGGAGACAGAGAGAGAGGAGGAAGCAGGCTCCCTGCTGAGCAGAGAGCCCGATGCGGGCGTCATCCCAGGACCCTGAGATCATGACCTGAGCTGAAGGCAGAGGCTTTAATCCACTGAGCCACCCAGGCGCCCCTATTCACTACCTTTATGTGGATGGCGTAAAAATGAATGAGACTGGTGTATATAACATGCTTCCAAGATGGCAAGAGAATGTCCTCTGTTAACATAGACAAGTTTTTTTTTTAAAGATTTTATTTATTTGACACAGAGAGAGAGATCACAAGTAGGCCGAGAGAGAGGAGGAGGCAGGCCCTCTGCTGAGCATGGAGCCTGATGCGGGCCTCTATCCCAGGACCCTGAGATCATGACCTGAGCTGAAGGCAGAGGCTTTAACCCACTGAGCCACCCAGGTGCCCAACATAGACAAGTTTTAAAAGAAAGCCTTTGTTCCCTGCTTTATTCAATTTGATTATGTAGATGGGAGTGGGGATCCTTTTCTCACTTTTCTTCGGGTCTTGTTGGGACTCACAACAAATCCACATTTTGTAGAGATTCCAAACTCCTGAATTCACAGATGCTTGTACCAGAGTTTTGAGAGTAGAACTGTTGCAATTCAGGTGACTGGCTATGAAGAATCTGTGGTTGACTTGGGATGCATAAAAACCAGAAATAAGCTTGATATCATGACAGCAATCACTGAAATTTGATCTAAAATTTATAGGAATTAATCATTTCTTATAATAAGCACACACCCACACCAAACATCAGGGACTGATCATCAATTCCTGAGAAAATGAAATGAGAATGAATGAGAAATGGAGAAACTGGTTTATCAGATCTGTCCTTGTTACAATAATTTAGGTTTGAAGTTTTTGCAATGATTGAAGTCCTAAACCATCCTGCTGCACCTCTTATAAGATGTACTCAATGATATATCTTTCAATCTTAATTTGAATAACTGTAGCTTTCTTTTTGCTTGGAAGGATATCTGTGTGAGTCTGTTCATATACTGTATATGTGGGCAGATATAATTAACTCTAGTGCCGAGAAACTGGAGGTATAAAAAGTTTTAATCATTTGGTCACCATGTAGATATTTACATAATTTAATCACACAAACTAATTAAATGTCAGGCCATTTGTAATACAGAAATCAAGCTATGACCATAGGTCATCAGATGTAGTAATTAGATATGCATGTATAATTGAGTTAGAATCATATTGAGAAAAAAAGCAACATCAAGACAGGTCATTTCTTTGTTCCTAATTACTTTTTTATAGTTTTGAGTTGATTTATTGGCACCATTAGGAGCTGCACAAATGTGTAAGTGTGTGTGTATGTATCTCTGTGTGTGAGTGTTTTTTAATTGGGTTTATTATATGTCAAGTCACAGTTTTCAAATGGATCTTTTTGATGTTTGAGGGAGAGTTAAGAAGTTAATAAGAGTATAAACAAATAGCATATTTTAACCCTATGTTGAGTATACTGCTTTTTGATTCTGCTAACAGCTCAAGTGAGCCAGGAAATTTAATTTTCATATGTTGCCCAGAATTAAACAAAAGATAAGAAGGAAGCTTCTAAACAAATAACACAAAACTTTTTCTTTGTTTCATTACTTTATTCTATTTTAGGTTAGCTTTCAATAAGAATACATTTGCATCAAATCCTTTTTGGGTCAAGAATAGATGTAAACATAATAGATAAGCTAATATAGTTGTTTTGTAAGATAAGGCAAAAACATCACAATACTTTATTGATATTAATCATTTGTTCTAAGCAAATATAAGATATAACTAGTGGCAAGTTAATTTTTAGAGCCCCCGTAAAATATAAGGAAATATAATTCTTTTTATTTTTAAATCACAATACTTCTTTTTGTCTTCCCGAAGGATTTGCTTTGGTTGAATTTAGAGAATTTTGCTTTTGCTTGTTGTTGTTTAATAATGTGTGTGAATGAAAACAGCCACAGGTAATGGAACTCTCAAGAAAACAGCTGACTTCAATAAGCTGGTCGAGTTCTGTTACAGTAGGAGACCATTATTAAAGTGGTTTTGTGGGACAAGGATGACACCTTCATTTTAAGCTTTCCACATTAAGTAAGAGAGAGCCGCCCTTCATCATGGGAGATGGATTTGACTGGCAGGCATTTTATAACCAAACCAACATTATAGCAACATGCATCGTAAAGATTTTCTAAGCAATTTAGACAGATGATTTTTTTTTAAGCCTGAAAGAAAAGTCAGAGATGGGTAATGGCTTTGAAAGCAAATATCTGGTTTGAATTCATGATTAAAGAACAAAGAAATAAGGGCACCTGGGTGGCTCAGTGGGTCATGCCTCTGCCTTCGGCTCAGGTCAAGATCTCAGATTCCTGGGATCGAGCCCCACATCGGGCTCTCTGCTCAGCCGGGAGCCTCCTCTCTCTCTGCCTGCCTTTCTGCCTACTTGTTATCTCTCTCAAATAAATAAATAAATAAATAAAATCTTAAAAAAAATAACAAAGAAATATCTAACATATCTGTGAATTTACTTCCATAAAAACAAAACAAGCATCATATATCAGAACTTCAAATAAATTAGGAGCATCAAGAATAGCAAAAAAAATTAAAGAAAAAGATGTGAAGAATAAAGGGTAGTGAGTGAATAATCCTAACAAATATTAAAACATACTTTAAAACTATAATATTTAAAATAATTTATACTTATTCCTGGATAAATGATACAGTGTTATGGATGGAATAGAATAGAATTTGTAGGAATAGATCCAAATATTTCTGGGAATTTAGTAAACATTTAGGTTGCATTTCAGATCACTGGGAAATGCTTTTAAATGAATTCTTTTGGTAAAATTTATTAGACACCTGGAGAAAAAGCTGAACATCGATTTAAAACCTTATGCTAAAATAATTTTGGGATCAGCATCTTATGTATAAATTAAACTGTAGGATTCTAGAATAAAAAATATTATCAATGTAGGTGAAGTCCTTCTAAGAAGGACACAAATTCAAGAAACCATAAAACAAAGAATAAATGTACCAGGATTAATACACATTTATATTTCTATGTGAAATTTACACTAATGTCTCATAATGATTATTTAGATTCCTTGTCCCTATTTCCCTATCAGCTTTGAAATAGGCATCACAAATGCCCTCTCCCTTCTTCAGTCCTGCCTTTGGTTCCGGACTACTCCTGACTTATTCGAGGGCATATGAAGGTATGACTCTATACCTTATCTCCAAGCAAGACTTTTCGTTCTATCTTGAATCCATTTGCTAGTTCCAAAAAGAATTGGGCTCTGGTGACCAATACCTGTTCTTTTGTAGATAATTTTTATCTTTTGTGAAAGAGATATGCCTTGAGGACTCTCTTCATGTTCAGATTTGAAGAAGAGCCCCATATTTCTCTTGCAAAAAGTTAGAGATTTTTTTTTTTGGTAAATCAAAGGAAATTAGTTCTTTAAGGATCCTAAAGGCTAGCAACTGAGCAGAGAACAGATAACACTAGTCACGACCAAAACAGTATTTACAGAGATGCAAAGAAGGCATCTTCAATGAGAAAGATCTTGAGAAAATTTTTCTGCCTTTCTGAATCCCTATACAGAGGTGGATCTACATTCTGTGGGGACTGCAGCTTATACCGTTTGAGGAGCCCACTTTCAGAAAAAATATTTTTAAAATTACATACACAAGTTAAGTTAAAGGAGTGAATATCCTTCCAAGTGAGGGATCCTAAAGTTGGATCTTTGTTACCTTTATGCTAAATTCACCTCTGTTTCTATGGTAATTATTATCTGATTCACTGTGTGTCATTCATCTGACTCTTAATCGTACATGGCCTAATTTTGTTATTTTACTCTCCATTCCTAGAATGCAAATTCCTGAAGAACATTTTTCAAAATTCAACCTTTTTTTTTTTTAACTATGCCTTCCCTTTCTCTGTTTCCTGCCCCTTGGTGCTTATCCTAAACCAAGTATCTGATGCTTAGAGTAGGTGCTCAATAGCTATATATGGAGTGACTTTTTGAATAATTAGTGGATGAATAACCACTTCCTCCGAAATGGACATTTTTCCTTTGAAATTGGTAAATAAGATGTAACTAAGCTAAATGTTTCTATAGATGCTTTAAACCTAAGTGACAACTTGGGCATTGTTAATTCATCCAGACTGGATGACATCAGTTCAAGAGTTTATTAATGTAAAGAATTATTATTATTTTCAAAATGGGTTACTTAATACAATCGACATCTGAAGATCTCCTAGAGAACAACTGAAGTGATTTGACAAAACAACCCAATACACAAAAACATTGTCTTCCTCCTCAGTCCAACTAAATGCCAGGTTTATCCCATCACCTCTCTCTGCCAGCACTTTGACAATCACACTAATTGTGTCATTACTGATGAATTTTCACACCACCCTTTTCATCTCAGATGTAAATGTAGATGTGGGTGCACTTCTCCAGCTTTCTTCATCTGTCCTTGCCTTCTTCCTTATTAAAAAATTACCCATGTGGAAAATTAAAAAGCAAAACTAACTCTAGAATCACAACCCACAAGCACTGCAATGATTCATAATTTTTATGGACTACCGCATAGATGAAATAGGCTTTTGGATAAGTAGGACTTCCAATTTAATCCTTCCCTACCACTCAAGAAGTAAGGGAAAATGACACTGGAACAGCTTTGGATTATTTTAAAATCTTTTTTTCAAGAAATTATTAACAAATGTTCATTTTTTTTTCTGATAGCAAAAAAATTGTTCTTAACACTGGGATGCATTCTTTAATGAAATCAGGAAGATACAAACTTAGAATTATGACTTTTTTGCCATGAACATGTTAGCAATTATTGTCTTTTTATTATCATTGCCCAACTAAATTCCATTAGCATTTAAGACAGCACAAATGAAGGGAACCGTAATGAGGATGAAAATACTGCAAAGGGGAATAGTGACCTTATGTTGATATACATTCAGTTGTACAACTGAAACAAGAAACCTTATCATCAAGTTTCAAGGGAGAATGTTAAGGACCCCAGCTTCTGCTATCCATTTAGAAATAGTAGCCAAATTGATCTTCCAAAGCTGTTTCATCCAAATAAACCCAGTTCCAGTCCCAGGACTTCATTTGCCATATTTCTGATTAGAGACAAAGTGACTAAATGTTCTTTATTGACCAAGTGAGGAATAAAAATTGGCTGATATAGTCCATATCAGTTTCTGTTTTCTGGTTATAAATACGGTTAAACATGGCCTGAGATCAAATGGAAATCTAAGTAAAAGTTGAGTGAAGAAAAATTAGTCATTAGAGGTAGATCTAAAAGGGAGCCAGAATGAGATTCATGTACTGATGGGACCATGAGTTAGAATGGCTTTCAGAGCATGGACTGTGAGGTCAGGCTGCTGGGGCATGAGTCCTAGGGCTACCAATCACTTGCCATGTGACACTGGGCAAGTCCCTCAACCTCTGTCTCCCTCAGCCTCACTTTCCCTACTGTAAGATGACAGCAAGATTGGATTTATCATAAGATCATCTTATAGATTTACCATGAGGATTAAATGAGTTAATGACTATAAAGTGCTTAGAGTAATGCCTGGTATATAGATAATTTATATAGAAGCTCTTAAAACATCTGGCAATGCCAGAGAAATTGCATTTCTCTGAAGATCCCAAGTGATATTGATGCTGCTGGTCTGGGGACCGTACTTTGAGACTCGCTGGATTAGAGACTTACGATACAAATTTATAACTACAATATATGGACCTTGTTTGAATCTTAAGCCAGCTGTGAAAAAAAGATAATTCAAAACATTTCACCACTGACTATCTGCTGATATTAAGGAATTGTTGTTCTCTTTTTTTGAGGCATGATAATTATATTCTGATTGTATTCTTATTAAAAGGTATTTACATTTCAGAGATATATATTAAAACATTACAAATGAAAGGGAAAAAAAACCCCACTATTTTCTGATAAAAGAGAGGAAAGGTGAATTTTAGGCTCGTTCTGAGGCACCACTGTGTTTCCATTTGTGAACTTCATTTCAGACTTCTAGAAAAAAAGTGCCAGTATGAACAATGGGAAAGGGAGAGAAATTTAATATATCATCAGAATAAAGGCATGAGTTGAGCAGCATATTCTAGATGCTAGCCCTGTGATACTCCCATTGTGGTAGCCACCAAGATACATCTGATTAGCTAACATGTCAGTGTTAGAAAGCTCTTGGATTCTTCTTTAGTTGACATCTGTGGCAGCAACACAAATCTCTGGTGCGGGAGTATTTAAATATTCAGAGAGGCCCTTGAAAGAGCCTCTGTTAATCTACTTTTCCTAATGCATAAATGGACTGTAGATATCGCCTTTGTACTCTTTCTTCAACTCCACTGAGCTCCAGTGTCTTTTAAGATTGGTTAGATAATAAAGCTGAAATATCTCAATGAGTTCTCTTGTGTCCAAAGGAAGCAAGTCTTCAAAGTCGCAGATAAGAGAGGGAGAGGGAAGCTGTGATGGTGGGGAATTTGTCTATTTTCCCATGGATGTTTTCTGCTTTGAACATTCCCTGGCATATTCATTAATAGGCTTTCAATATGCTTTGTTTAATTTTAAATTTGAATAAATGTGTGGAGGAAACGATGGATAAGTATTTCAATCAAAAAAGAATATGTTGTATGTTTCCAGATATATGTAGACATGAAGACAAAAATCTGGTTTACAGTCCTTGAAATTTTACAGCTAGAAAAATCTAACTATAAAAACTCCAGCATTTCACCAAGTCTGTATATCAGTTTGAGTAGAGTTGATGTATTTATTGTGTTGAATCTTCCTGTCCATTAACATGGTGTGACTCTTTAATTATTTAGAGTTTTAAAATTTCTTTGATTAGCATTGTGTAATTTTTAGTATACAAGCCCTGTACATATTTTGTTAGAATCCTAAGTATTTTTTGAGTGATTGTAAATGACAGTATATTTTAAGTCCAGTGTCTGTGTGTTCATTGCTAGCACATGGGAATACAATTGATTTGTGTATGTTTTTCTTACATCCTGAGATTTTGCTCAATATAAACTTGTTAGTTCTAGAAGTTTTTTGTAGATTCCTTGGGATTTTCTATGTAAACAATCATGTTACAGGGAAATGAAGAATGGTTTTATTATTTCATTTCCTTTTTGTAAAGATTTATATATTTATTTGAGAGAGAGAGAGAGAGCGCGCGCAAGCAAGTGGGGGGGGGCAGAGAGAGAGAACCTTCAAGCAGATTCCCCACTGAGCTTGGAACCTGACATAGGGCTGAATCTCAAGACCCATGAGATCATGACTTGAGCTAAAACCAAGAGTTGGGAGCTCACTGACTGAGCCACCCAGTTGCCCCATTTTCATTTCTGATGTTTGTTTTTTATTTCCTTTTCTGCCTTTTTGTACTGGCTAGAACTTCTAGTACTGTATTGAATAAGAAAGATGAGAGTGGATAAGCTTGCTTTATTTTGTTTTCATTGATAATATATTTATTAGCCAAGGACAGAATATGAACTTTTCAGTATAGAATTACCCATCCAATAGCCAGCCTTAACTGAAATAAAAATCTGGACATAAAATATAAAGTAATGAAAACATTTGTTAGGTATACAGATATCTCCAAGTAATTCTAAGGGTTTTCAAGAGCCATTTATGGTTCTCGGAAAGAGTCTGGATCAATGATCAAATGAAACAAGTCACTGCTTTGGGATTATGCTTCTTTGATAGGAAATCACCAGTGGCAGTTCCATCCTAAATGCTACAAAGAAGATGGTTTTATTTCTGATCTTATGGGAACTGTATCTGTCACCATTTAAGCATAATGTTAGCTGTAGGTTTTTTGTAGGTGCTTTTTAATAAGTTAAGGAAATCTCTTTCTATTCTTCTTTTTCTGAGAGTTTTAATCATAAATGTATGTTGAAATTTATCAAAAGCTTTCCCTGCATTGATTGATTTGATCATATGATTTTTTTTAGCCTATTAACATGGTGGGTTATACCATTTTCAAATATCAAACCAAGTATACATCCCTGGAATAAACCCTACTTGGTAACATTTTATAATTCTATTTACACATTGCTGAATTCTGTTTGCCAACATTCTGTTGAAGATTTTTGACTCTATATTAGTGAGGCATATTATTACATCCTTTCTCTTTTTTGTTTTGATTTTGTACTGTCTTTGTCCAGTTTTTGTATCAGGGGAATATTAGCTTCATAAAATCAGTTGGAAATTGTTCCCTCCTCTTATATTTAATGGAAGAGATTGTGAAGAATTATTCATTCATTCTTCTTTAAAAGCTTTGTAGAATTCTCCAGTGAAACAACCAGGGCCTGGAGACTTTGGGGAGTAAGAATTTTTAAATTATTGATTTATTTTCCTGAACAGGTATGGGGTTATCTGAATTATCTATTTCATATTTGGTAAGTTGTAGTAGTTTGTGTTGAGGATTTATTTCATGTCACTGAAGATCTAAAAGGTATGCATGTAGAGTTGTTTGTAGTAGTCTCTTATTATCCTTTGATATCTATAGGATCTGTAGTGATATCCTCTATTTCATTCCTGACGTTAGTAATTTGTATCTTTTCTCTCTTTTCCTTATCAGTCTTCCTAGAGATTTGTCAGTTTTATATTAGAATTTCAAAGAGCCAACTTTTTTTTCATTAACTTTGTCATTTTTTTTGTTTTTAATTTCATTGATTTTTTTCTCTTAACTTTATGATTTCCTTCCTCTGTTTGCTTTGAATTTATTTTGCCTTCTTTTTTCCAAAGTCTTGAAGTGGGACCCTTGATTATTGATTTGAATTGCTTCCCCTTTTCTAATGTATGACTTTAGTGCTATGAATTTCTTTTTTACCACTACTTCAGCTATAGCCCATGAATAATGTTGTCATATTTTCATTTTCAGTAAGTTCATTTTTAAAAATTTCCCTTGAGGCTTGACAGATGTGTTCTTTAGAAAGTGTGTTCTTTTGCTTCTAAGTATTTGGAGATTTTCCTTTTACCTTTCTGTTATTGATTTTTACTTTGACTCATTTGGGGTCAGAGAATACACTCTGTATTATTTCAGTTCTTTTAGATTTGATGAGGTTTATTTTATGTCCTTGGATATAGTCTATCTTAGTATATGTTGCAGAGGAACTTGAAAATCTTCTCCATAAATGTGATTATATCCTTTTTGTAATGCTGCTTTTGAGGTTTTCTATATTCTTGCTGATTGTCCCTCTAGTTGTATCAGTCTCTGAGAGAGTGATGTTGAAGACTCCATATATCTGGACCTGTCTTTTCAGTTATATCACTTTGCACTTCACATATCATGCACTTCTGTTGTTGGTGAATACACATTTAGAGTTGTTATGTCTTCTTGGTGGATTGACCCTTTTATAAATTATTCAGTGTCATTCTGTGTATCTTGTAATTTTCTTTGCTCTGAAGTCTAATTCATCTGATACTAAAATAGCCATTTTGCTTCCTTTTAATTACTTTTTGTATAATGTATCTTTTTTTTTTCATCTTTCAATCTTTCTGTACTGTTATATTTGAAATGAATTTCTTATAGACAGCCTATAGCTGGGTCATGTTTTTGAATACAGTTTGCCGATCTCTGTATTTGGTATACCTAGAGTACTTAGAGTAAATGTAATTATAGATATGTTAGGGCTTAAATCTGCCATTTTATTTTATTTTTTGTCTTCTGTTTGTTCTCTTTGTTTTTTTTATTTCAGTTTCTTGTCCCTGCCTTCCTGTGGGCTACTTGAAAAATTTTTGGAATAAAATTTTGATTTATCTGTAGTGATTTTGAGTGCATTGTTTTGTATAGCTTTTTCAGTGGTTACTCTGTGTATTACATTATATATACATCATTGGTCTACTGGTATCAATAAATCACCAGCTTGAGTGAATTATAGAAAACTTACCTACCTCTTTTTACATCCCTTTATCCTCCCCAGTTTATCATATAATTTTCCTAAATATTTTCTCTCTGCATATAGAGCTGCATAAGAGAGTGTTATGATTTTTGTTTGAACCATCAAACATAATTTACAGAACTCAAGAGAAGAAATATGTATTTTATTTACCCATATTTTTACTGTTCCTATTCTTTTATCCTTCTTCGATTTCCAAGATTCTTTTATTCTAACTTCAATCCCCTTCTGTTTAGAGAACTTCTATTAACCATTCTTTTTGGTTAGGTCTGCTGATCAATTTACATTTGTGAATGTCTTGATTTCCCTTGCATTCCTGAAGGATATTTTCACTAACTATAGAATTATGGGTTGGCAGTTCTTTTCTTTAAACACTTAAAAAGTATTGTGCACTTTCTTTAAGCCTCCATGGTTAATGATGAGAAATCCACTGTCATTCTAGTTGTTTTGTGCTATCAGTAAGGTGTAATTTCTCTTTTGTTTCTTTCAAGATTCCTTTGTTTTCATTTCTCAGAATTTTGACTGTGATTGTTTTGGCCTGGAATTATCCTGTTTGGGGTTTGCTCATCTTCTTGAATCTAGATATTTGTGTTTTTATGCCAAATTTGGGAGGTGACTAGTTGTTATTTTTTTACTTTTAAGTTCCATCATTTTTCTTCTCTCCTTTCACGACTCCAATGGCATGAATGTTAGATTTTTTTTAAAAATAATACTGCATTTCCTTGAGGCTTTTAAATTTTATTCTCCTGTCTATTTTCTCTCAGTTATTCAAATTGCATAATTTCTAATATTCTATTTTTCAATTCACTCAGTTTTCTCACTGTCTCCTCCCATTCTTTTGTTGAGTCTATCCACTGAAGTTTTTATTTCAGTTATTGCATGTTTTGATTCCAATATTTCCATTTTGTTCTTTTTTATATTCTCTATTTCTTAGGTGAGATTTTGAAAATTGTTTCAAGTGTGCTCATAATTCCTCATTAGACTCATTTTTATGATGATGGGCTTAAAATTTTTGTCAGATAATTTTAACATTCCCACCATCTTACCATTGGTGTCTACTGATTTTTTTTCTAAGTAGAGGTTTGAAAGACTTTTGTTATGACAAGTGATTTTTCCATTGAAACCTGGCCATTGTGTATAGTTTGTGATAAGACTTAGGATCTGATTTATACCTTTTATTTTATGTGGTTTCTTCTAACACTGCTCTAACAGGAGAAGTGCTGTGTAGCTTCATTATTTCCAGGTGGGTCTAGAAATCCAGGTTCCCCATTCAGCCTCTGTTTACACCCTAAGAGAGGAGAGGCTCCTTAATACTGCTGGATGAGATAGGAGTTCTAACTTCTCACTAGGCTTCTGCTGTAACCACCCTGGCTGTGAGGGATAAGAGTGCTTTGTTACTACTTTTCATGTGGCTTCCACTGATACCACAGCAAGAGGAGAGTCGCTTTTCCCCCCGGGTGGTGGTGAAAGTCCTGATTCCACTTGGCCTCTAATGACACTGTCCTAACAAGGAATTGAAACACCTTATTATTGCTGGTGGGGCTAAAAATCCATAATCCATAACATCCCCACTGATCCTGTAGGTGTGGTCTCATTGCCACCTGGCTAGAGTGAAAGTCTCAGCTTCCCACTCAGTCTCCTCTGATATTACCCTGGTCAAAGTGCCTATTATAGCCTGGAGAGGGTAGAAGTGTAGGTCCCCTGCTCAGCCTTTGCTGCTCGGATTAGTGGTGGTCCCATAGAACTCCCTGTTTGGTGTAGAGTGGTATTATCTAAAAGACTTTGTCCTGCTAGACTGTCACTTTCCTGGTTCTTTGGATAGAAAGAGTATATTAAAGATGCTTATGATTTGTGTCAATTTTTTTGTTTGTTTATCAGGTTTGATTCTTGCAATAAAGTAAAAGAAGGGGCTTTCAATACGTTTCCAAGTGGATTGTCTCCTGTCTTTAAATTAAGTGCTTTACAATATTGATATATTTCTATTAGTATTCTAAGCCCATAGGTTGTTATTCAATACAAAAATACACATAGGAAATACTGGGATAATTTAGAGAAAGAATAAAACAGCTTGAATCCTAAATACTGGTATAAGTTCAACAGTTCTATCATCATGCTCAATGAACAAGCTTATACTTTTGGACTAAATCTATAATTTTCATATCAATGCTTTGGAATATTGCCTTGAACTTTAAACATTTTAAAAGTGAGAATCACCTTTTCATATTATGATATTTCACTTTTTTTAATCCAACAACTGACATAATGCTACTCAAAGTGTAATCCATAGACCACAGCATCAGCATCTCTGGGAACTTGTTAGAAATGCAAATTCTTGGGCCCTACCCTAGACTTAAAATTTCTTGATATGAGGTTCTGGAGTCTCTGTTTTTAATCATTCCCAGGATCCACAGATAATTATTCTATACACCTTTGGCAAGGACAGTAGGATTTCTTTAGGCTCCAGAACCTCATTGCCCATTCCAACTCTACCACTTAGTTGTGTTATGCTACTCACTGATTGTCTCAGTTTCCTTAATAGGGTAAAATAGGATATACCTCAGAGGATTCTTTTGAAAATTAAATAAATAAATGAATAGATAAAAGGTACATGTAGTAATGGTTATCATCTTCTTAACAATTGATAAATATTAGCTATTCTTATTAAATATATGGTGTGATCATAATAGCTAAAAAAGAGAACTTTAATTGATTTTTTTAATTTGTATTTTCACTCACTAGAATTCATATGGTATGGAAATACCTGACTTACTTGTATTTAAGTCAGTTGCTAAGATTGTATCTTTTCAACCATGCAAATATGAGCCTATTGCTTATTAATTTTACATTTTCTAGGAGAGATTTGGTGCACAAAACAAGGAATACGTGGAGACATACATAGGCACCTACACACATGCACACCTACACATCAGTTGATTTACATTATGTTTGTATGAGATAATCCACGGAACCCAAGTAATTTGGGGCACTGAGATTGTTTCATAAATGGCCCCTTACTTCTCTGGCTCCTGGGACCTATCTATTCTCTATATACCCCTGCCCATTTAGTAGTTCTAACATAGCTTACTGAATTAATCCTTTTTCCTCATTACATTTTTGCTCTGCAAGAGCCTCTGAACTTAAAATCTGCTCCCTTCTAACTCCCTGAAGCCCACTTTCTATTGTTCTATTGTAATAATGTTCCCTCTGATCCAATCCTATATACAAGCCTCAGAACTTGCTATGTGTACTCCTACCTCACCCTAATCTCAGGGCCTGTGACATATACTTGTCAGAAGGACAGATTTTGTCCACAGTATGCACTTGGATCTTTATCATTACTTTTATATGAAAATATCCTGTCTTGTCATCAGCTTAATCATTATCTTTAGGGCTAGTACATGAGTATAGTATTTTTTTTTATCTTTTTTATAAATCCAGCCTTTGATTATTCCATGTCTCCCATGGAACAACTTTAAAAGAATTAAAATTTTGATAACAAATACTTTTCATTTTCTAAATTATTTTTATGAGTACTCTACTACTGATAATATCATTCATTGGACTCTTTCTTTACATGTGGCACTGTGTACTTTATATAACCTGACTCATTTAATTTCCATAACCCCACACAGTAAGGCCCGTTATCATCCCAGTTTTCCAAAGGATGAAACTGATACAAGTAACTTCCTAAGGTCAAAATGAAAGTACAAGGTCATGAGTGACTTATAACTCAGAGAACCTGACTTCCACAGCCCTGTTTCATGGCCACTTTGGTCCGTGACCTCTTACTTAAAATTACCACAGAGGGCATAACAATTATGGGAGGTTAAGTAAACTTGACCTGTGATAACTACATAGGTTCTCTGGCTTTGAAATCTATATTTTCTCCATTATACCATAGGACCACTGTGCAAGTAAATGTTTGCTAATGGAAATAAAGACTTGGGAGGACTTCCTCCATGGATTGTATTTTTCTACCTCTGACTTCTGGGGTCTCATCACAGTGATGCAGATTCTTATCCCATATGTTAGGGACAGGCACAGAGAGAGGGAGAAAGGGAAGGAGAGAGAGAGAGGGAGAGAGAGAGAGAGAAGGATGAATGGAGATAGGAAGAAGTTACATCTCATTAAGAGATAGGGTATCTAATTTTCCATGTGCCACCCATGTTTTGTTTCTATTTTACTAATTGAAATAAAAAAAAATGCCCTTATAGTTGTAACCATTCAATTGTAAATGAAAATCTATCTGAGAAAATGTTATAACACTCTCCCCTACCCTTTATTTCTATAGAAGAATAAGAAAAAAAAAAGCATCAATAACAACAAAAGCCAGTACCTGTGGTCTTGGCAGTTACAACCACTAAATCTAGTTTCAAATTCTATTAAAGTAATGGGACAAAAATTAAGAGGAAAAATCTGTACATATCCAGGGAGCAACAGAACATTAGCAAGAAACAACCTGGTTTATAAAGTACAAATTGGCCTTGACAGTTTTGGTCACACTTTTCCAATTGAATCACTGAGTTAGTGAATGAAGAGAAAGAAGTTGGTATGCTCTATTTGGCCCATGAACTAGGAACACACAGCTCTGTCTCTCTTTACTTAAAGACTAACTCAAGGAGAAGAAAGTTGAGGAAAACCAGTCAAATCAGCTATGGGAATTAATGATTGTTACTTGGACACTGAGGGGATCCCAGAAAGCAAGGATACAGAACTGTGTATAATTGGAGTGGTGCAAGGTGATAAAGTGTTACTCTTTAGCTGAATGGTGTCAGTGCATTTGCTGGAATTCTAGCTCTGTCCCAGTTTTTACTGAAAACTCAAAAGTAAGTATTGTACACTATCACCTTTAACATACTAAGTGGTCTTATGGTCAAGCTGTCATCAAATCTATGTGCCTGTTCCCATAGCTGTACCACTGTATCATGGTGGCTGTCATTGTTGTGACCTTCATTTGTGGTTTTCTGGATTCCAGGACCACTTCCTCACATGCAGGGGACTTGTCTGAGTCAGGGGATTATCTCACCTTCTAATAACACCAAAGCTAAGAATGTTTCCATTGTCCTTTCTTACTCCATGTAAGTACTGTCTCCCTGGAATGTTGAATTGTGGGGCTATATGCAAGCATGTTGCAATTTTGTGTATTCCTTTATAGTCCTTCTAGGTAGGGGAGACTTGGCAGCCCACTGGCTCCCCAGAAATGCAGATGGTCAGCACATTCTCTCTCAAAGGAATTGACTTTCCCCTTCATTTCTAGTTAGCCACTTTTCCACAATTCAGAACGCTATAGTCTAGCATTTTCTTTCACTCAAAAATATCTGCTGTATGTCAAAAAAAAAAAAAAAAAAGTCATGACTAGAGCCAAGGATACCACCCATTTTCTAGAGCAGGTTATATCAGAATATGATCCACCTTCGAACCCATAAATTCATTGTTGATAAGAAGATGTGGTATATATATATATATACAATGGAATACTATGCAACTATATAGTTTTCAAAATGAGTTTAGCATTATAGACTTCCCTTCATATTTTTTTTCTTTTTAAAATTAAGAGTGGATCTTTTTTTCCCTGTGTGAAACGGATCTTCTCCCTGGTGATGGCTGAGAAGATTACGTTAGGGAAAGTTTAAGTTATTATCTGTTCTTCATTGCTGTAACTATCTTTCTCTCTTTCTAAATCCGATCCTACATTTCCAACCCTGAGATGCAATTCTTTATTTTCTGCATTGGTCTTTGGACACTGTGTTTTGAATGTTGGCCATCCTTCTCTATTATCTGGTTCGTTTAAGAAACTGAGGCCAAGCCCATGCCATGTTTATTGCTGTAAAAGATATCCTTGTTCACAGATATGGATATGAAAAGGAATTTCCCATGATGTTAATAAATAGAGAAAATGAGATATTTTATTTTTCTGTTTTCAAGCAGCCTTCCATGAGAGCTAACTGGAAAAGAGAAAGAAGTCACAAAAGAACCTGTATTTGTTGATTATCAGCTGTGTACCAAGGATTGTTCTAAGTGCTCTAGTGGATATTTTTCCCCTTTTATTTAATCTTTCTAATAAAGCTACAAGATATTTCCCTGTTATAGATGAGAAAATCAGATATTAGTTCAAATTATGAGTCCAAGGTCACAGAGAAAATGACACCAAGAACCCAGTTAAAAACAAGGACTGCTAATTCTCTAGTGGAAGGTGGGCTCTTAGGCCAGGATTTATAGGACGGATCCAGAAAGCACCTCTGCTTTCCTGCTCAGATCCCTTCTTGTAGAGGCACCTCCCTCCCAGTAGCTTTCATTTCTTTCTTTTTTTAAATTTTTTTATTGTGTTATGTCAGTCACCATAAAATATTTCAATGTCCACTTTCCTCCTCCTGCCTATGACACTTATTGATAGCTTTAAAATTTTTATTTAGTGGAAGATAATACAGAAAAGTAGGTAAATAAGTGTATTACCTGATATATTTTCACAAAATGGACATGCCCATATTAGGTCATACCCCAGATCTAGATCTAGAGCATTATTATCACCAGAAGGCCCCCATTTCTTCCTCATGCCCCTTTACTGGAAGTAACCCCAAAGATAATCACTATCCTGACTTCTAACAACATAGATTAGTTTTATTTGCCTTTGATATTTACCTAAATAGAATCATAGAGAATATATTCCTTTGTGTCTGGCTTTTGTTCTCCATTTTGAAGTTCATGTATGTTTTCCCATTAAGCATCAGCCCATTCATTTTCATCACTATGTGATAGTCCACGGTATGCAATGTGTATGTTTTTACTTTAGATGGACATTTGTGTTTTTTTCCAGTTTAAGACTATTACCAATAATGCTGTTCTTATCATTCTTGAACAAGTTCCTTGATATTCATACCTATGTAAGTCTGTTAGCTATACATCTAGGACCGAAGTTGCTGGTTTATATGGACGTGCATACTTAGATGTGGTGAGTTTTGCCAAACAATATTCAAATTCATTTATACCAACAGTATATGATGATTCTATTTCGTTATCATCCTTGACAGCACTTGGTATTGGCAGTCTTTTTAATTTCAGCAACTTGGTTTATGTACTTAGATTGTGGTTGTAATTTGTCTTGATGACTCATGGGATAATCACCTTTTCCAATGTTCATTTAATTGACAGTATTTTGATCTCATATCTGTCAGATGGCTAGGAGCTCTGAACCTTCCTTCAGAATATAAGCTTTGCTATTAGCCTTTTGGACCAAAGTACTTCAGGTATGTGAAGGAACTCCTCACATTTATTCTTTCCTCTGGGCTCTTGCCCATATAGTCCCCTACCCCAGAAGAGTCTATGTCAGAGGCACTTTGACAATATTTTTAATTTTTAATTTTTATTCATTCATTCATTCATTCATTCATTCATTCATTTATTAGAGAGCGTGCGCACGCGTGCATGTGAATGTAGGGAGGAACAGAGGAGGAGGGAGAGAGAAAAAGAAAAAGAATCTCAAGTGTACTCTGCACGGAGTGCAGAATCCAACATGGGGCTTGATCTCGCAATCCTGAAATCATGACCTGAGCCGAAATCAAGAATCGGATGGATGCTTAACCAACTGAGGCACCTAGGCGCCCCTGTCAGAGGCACTTTGACAATTACTTTCTGACCACCAACCCATTCCCCATTTCACTACCTCATAATGGCTGTTCCTTCTCTATCTTGTAAATAAAGATGTGGAATGTACAGTATTTCTTGAGCAGACTTAAGTCAAACTTACCATGTTCTGTAATGAAGTCTGGCCCCAAGCAAAGTGCTCCAGTGACCATTCTCCTTTTCTCTTATTCCTGTTTTGATTTGTGGTCCTTACTATTTGCTCAAGATTGTTCCTGCCATCAGACTGTCTCTGAATATGCAATTCATTGTGTACCCATCCACACTGAAGTGAGGGAGAATTGGCATCAAAGGTCTCGTCTCATAGTGAGTGCGTTTTGAGAAGGATCCACAGTAGTTTTTAAAATAATACTTACTCAGTAGAAACTGGGGTACAATCTTCACTTTTTTACAGCCATTAACTTTTAACCTCTCCTACCTTTGCAAAATGAAAGAGTAAAAGGGTAGCTTTCTTACCAAAATACATCAATTTAGAAAAAAAAAATTAGTCCTAGTTTATGCTTAGTAATTTAACATCAACCAAAATCATTACTTATGTAATCTAAATTATAGCCTTGCTATCATGGGAGGAAAGTGATTTAAAAAAAAGAAATTTCCACCCTTCTCTATAAAAATGCTTCTATAGTATGATAACAGATTAGATATGGAAGCTATTGTGTTTTACTTTGATAAATATAAAAGCATACTTTGGTATTAAGGATGTCAACCTTAAAATCCGGGTTTGCCTTCAACATTTACTAGAATGGTCTTTATCAGTTTAATTCTTTGAGCCTCTGTTACTAGCCAGTAAGTAATACTTTTTCCCCCATACTAATCACTGAGCTCTATGGCATTAAAAAAACTTTTTTAAAATTTCACTACAAAACCAACCAGCCAACCAACCAACCAACCAACCAACTAAGTGAACATGGAAAAGAGGACCCTCAGAAGTATATATATAGAAACTGAGAGCCTGTAGTTTTATTCCATCTGGCATAGTGACTGAGGATTTCTCTTGGCTCCCAGCGCTTAATGCAGTACAACATGTGTCCTTATGACTTTGCCAGTGTCTAGGAGACTGACTGATAAGAAGCTTATACTAAGTTATGTTAACAGGATGCGAGAGTTGACTTTTAAAAATTAACAATCTTAAAAAAAATTAAAAATCTTAATTGGTTATTTAAGAAATGATTGGTCACTTACCTTTAAAAATAAACCAACTTAAAAATTTTCTTTAAATTGAAACCTGTTCAGGGCGCCTGGGTGGCTCAGTGGGTTAAAGCCTCTGCTTTCGGCCCAGGTCATGATCTCAGGGTCCTGGGATCGAGGCCCGCATCGGGCTCTCTGCTCAGCAGGGAGCCTGCTTCCTCCTCTCCCTGTCTCTCTGCCTGCCTCTCTGCCTACTTGTAATCTCTCTCTCTCTGTCAAATAAATAAATAAAATCTTTAAAAAAATAATAAATAAATTGAAACCTGTTCATATGGTTGGCATATCTTTATTGCTCCACAAAATATAAAGGAAATTAAGCTAATAGTAAGTGCTATTTTAGTCTGGGAGGAAGACATTTGTTTGGGCATTGAATAACCAACTCCTTACTAAAGGTTTTATATTCTCATCAAATACAGACCCAGGTCCAGGAGCTCAGAAAAGAGATCCTTTTATATTTCTATAAAACGTGTATACTAAAATAATAACTTTGGGGATATAACATTCTACATCTTTGTACTTTAATTTCCTATTCTTATAAACATAGGATTTCTAGTAGTTTTCAAATCCAATGTATCACTCATTTCCAAGGTTCCATCCTCTGATCACAGGCCAATCCCTGTTGGCAAATACTAAGTACTGACCACATGAATATGAAAAAAAAAAAAAAAGCTGCACTGCAAAAAGAGAGACTATGTACCCTTGTTTCAAACTACATGCCACCTAATGCTCTGTTGACTGTTTTCAATCACATATTTCTGTTTGGTCCCAGAAAATTAATGGGATATGCATTTTCTGGAATATCTAATTTTTTTATGTGATTCCCTGAATTCACTTGCCATTTCCACTGTAACAAACATTCTGTGTAGCAGGGTGATTAAAGGAACTACTTAAAGATCTCAGCCCCATGATTTACTTTCTTTGTGAATTTGAGTTCCTTTTACATTGAGAGAAGCAGAGAAAATAAACAAAGATAATAAATCATGGAGGCATTCTTGTCCTTGATTGCAGTGGCCTACAAAGCCATTTGTATGTCTTCTCTCCTGGCGTTATTGAGCCCTTCCTTAGAAACCATGAGCTGATAATTCTCTTCATTCATTCATTCATTTATCTATGTAAAATATTTTATTTATTTATTTGACAGAGAGAGAGAGAGAGCACAATTAGGGAGAGCAGCAGGCAGAGGGAGAGGAGAAGCAGGCTCTTCACCAAGCAGGGAGCCTGATGTGGGACTCGATCCCAGGACCCTGGGGTCATGATCTGAGCCAAAGGCAGTGGCTTAACTGACTGAGTCATCCAGGCGCCCAGTTCTCTACTTTTACATAGGAAGTTGGGTTTCTGGTGCTTAGAGTGACTCGTAAGTTGTGCCTATTGTTGAAAGTTTTCTTATTTGCCTGTGTCCCTGATTTCCCTTTGCCTTTTTATTATTATTTTGCTTTGTATTTCAGAACTGTTTATCACTTGTCATGTAAAGAAAAGATTGATGAGCTGAATTTCAAAATTTCTTTAGCATTCTTATATAACATGGTTTCCAAAAATATTTAAACATGAGATCACCCCCATGCATCCTCATTACTCACCACCCAAAAATAATAATAAAAAATATAATAATCCTAGAATTTATATGGGTAACTATAGGAAATTGGTCATGAAGATGCAGGGAGCCACATACCTACAATTGGGGGAGATATTTGAAAAAGATATATTTTCTCCTAGTATGTGCAATAAAGATTATGAAGATACCTGGCAATGCAAATGTGGCTTATTAGCATCATTTTCATCATGAATAAGGGGTGTCTTGTAGACCTGACAGTAATCCCTCAGAGTATGTGAGGATTAGAGATTTTGGTTTGATTATACTCAGATGGTTATTATTTTATTTTTATTTATTTATTTTTAAAGATATATTTATTTGAGGGAGAGAGAGAGTGCGAGCAGGAGGAGGTGCAGAGGGAGAAGGAGAGAATCCTCAAGCAGACTCTGGGCTGAGCAGGGAGCCTGACACAGGGCTGGATCCCAGGACCTGAGCTGAAATCAAGAGTCCAACACTCAACCGACTGAGCCACCCAGGCGCCCTTCAGATTGTTATTAGAAATCATCTCATAAGGGGCACCTGGGTGGCTCAGTTGGTTAAGCGACTGCCTTCGGCTCAGGTCATGACCCTGGAGTCTGGGCATCAAGTCCCACATCGGGCTCCCAGCTCCACGGAGAGTCTGCTTCTCCTTCTGACCTTCTCTCCTCTCATGCTCTCTCTCATTCACTTTCTCTCTCTCAAATAAATAGATAAAATCTTTAAAAAATCATGTCATAAGATCTTCGCTTCACAATGTTTTTCTTTCCTTTCTGCAAGAATGTCACATCACATAAAAGTTGTTTAAAAAGAGTTAGAAATGGGGGCCAGAACATAGGGAAACTAATGAAAGGAGATTGCTAATCAATCCAGAGCATATGTCACTGGACAGCAATAGTTCCACGTTATGACTTTCATGGACCCATTCAGCCATAAAACCTTGTTAAAAATTCTGTTTTAGGACTCTGTTGGTGAAAAGGCAAATAGACTAATATTATATGATACAGTCTTTTTGTGACCTGAAAGTTGATGTTTTTCTTCTATTAAAAAAAAAGCATTTTCATAGGTCTCTAAAAAGTATTGGATACTTGGCAGTGTGCTTGCTATGCCTGGTAGGTAGATGAACCCCAGAGAGCAAATCACCCACTCTCTCTCAGCCATTAGAATGTGTTTAGATTATCACACAATCAGACACCATCTTAGATAACACAGGATGAAGCTCTGGGGGATTGAAATGTTAGGGCAGGTGTGTTTCAGTACAAAGAGAAAGATGATAGAATGTGGCTTAGAAAGAGAAGGCTGCAGTGTGGGTTCTAGAGATGGGGATGAAAGTGACAGGAGTAGAGGTCCCAAGGATCCAGAGAAATGTTTAAAAATGGAGTAGGTGGGAAGATGAACAGAACAAGGAAACACAAAATCAAAATCCTGATCCCAGTGATCTTCAAGGTTATCAGCAGAATCATATATGTTGGAAATGACTCCAGTCTTAATAACCCTTCTGGAAGAAAATGCTTTTATTTGTATAAACTAGATGATTTGTGATAAAGTGTCTATCCATTTGCTTTTTGCCTTATCTCAATGGAGGAAAATTATCCTCTATGCATTTGCAACACTGAAAGAAAATTACTCTTTTTGCTTTTTTGTATTTTTCCCAGCATACCTTTTAACTAACTTCATAAGTTTTATACTTGAAAGTCTTTTAATTGAAGGGAACGTCAAAGCCTCGTGTGTCATTGGAGACTTGCAATCTCTGTGCTCACTTCATCTGTGAAAAGTTAAAAGTCAGCCCTTGTTGAACATTCTTACCTTCATTCCTACTGAAAATAATGCCAAATGTTAGCAGACTTGGGGGCTGGGGGAAGGGTATTTTAATTCAGCCTTAAACAGGTTTATCAAGATGCCTTTGAAAATTGAGCAGAGAAGGATACACATGTCAACATACTATAGGAAAAAACAGTCGGAATTGTCTTTTCATAGAATGAAGACTTTTTATTCTGAACCCTAGAATAAAAACACAACTCCACTCTATTGCAAAACATCCCCCTTTACTGGAAACATTTTTAAAAATTGATTTTAATTGCTTTTCTTTTAGTATTTTGGGTCATCATTGACACGATCATAAGAGTTTATGTATAGGGGCGCCTGGGTGGCTCAGTCAGTTAAGCATCTGCCTTTGGCTCGGGTCATGATCCTAGAGTCCTGGGATCGGGCCCCGCATCAGGCTCCCTGCTCAGTAGGGAAGCAGGCTGTCCCTCTGCCCTGTACCCAGCTCATGGTTTCTGTCTTTCTCCCTCAAAAAAAGGAGGATTTCATGTTATAGTCACATATGTGGGAGAAAATACATGGCATCTCTTTCTGTGGGTTGTAGAAAGAGATGGTTTAGATAAATTACTTCTGTCTAGTCAGACTCCTACCTTATGTTGTGTCATTCATCAGGCAAGGAGAATAGGGAATCAAATGAAGAGGAACGATTATGATGTTGCTTACACATCAACGGCAAGCTGATTTGAATAGTATTGACATGGCATGTAGCAACTCTACTAACCCTGTAATTTCTTTGCAATCTCAGCAGGTTTTGTTTATATAGCAACAGAAGAACCATGTAAAATCAGAGTTGGTCATCAGGAGGACCAACCCAAGATACAGGCGTCCATACCCATGCAGTGATTCTGTGCAGTGTTCCCCAAACAAAGCTTTGTGAACTACTTTGGATCAGCTTAGCAAGGGCACACAAAAGCCCAGGTGGCAATATCTCCAAGGACGTTTGCTCTTTGGGGAGAGAGGAAAAAAGACACCATAAAGCTAACCAAGCTGACAGTCTGGGCACCTGGGTGGCTCAGTCAGTTAAGCGTCTGCTTTTAGCTCAGGTCATGATCCCAGGGTACTGGGACTGAGTCCCTGCTCAGCAGGGAGTCTGCTTTTTCCTCTGCCTCGGCCTCTTAGCCCTGCTCATGCTCATGCTTTCTCTCTCTCTCTCAAATAAATAAATAAAATCTTAAAAAAAACAAAGAAGCTACAATCTTTGGATAGTCAATAGTACTTTCATAAGAAGCAGAAAGGAAAGTTTCATCATGCAAACTTTTTCTCTAATTTTTCTCTTCCTTTTTTTTTTTTTAAGATTTTATTTATTCATTTGACAGAGAGAGATATATATAGAGAGAGGGAACACCAGCAGGGGGAGTGGGAGAGGGAGAAGCAGGCTTTCCCGAGAGCAGGGAGCCCAATGCGGGGCTCGATCCCAGAACCCTGGGATCATGACCCGAGCCAGAGGCAGACAGTTAACGACTGAGCCACCCAGGCGCCCCTTCTCTTCCTATTTAAAGACTTATTTGCATGCTTCTCACCCCAATAATCTAAATTACTGAGATGCTTTCCTGCATATTGTCTATGCTGGGATAAAAGCATATAGAAATTTTGATTTTATTGAGTGCACACTGCATACAGAGATCTACTTTCCAAATAAACATTAAGTGATTTATGCACTAATAGAATACAAGCTTCTGATGCTTTGGGGGAATTCTGAAGGATTTATGACTTTTCCCGCATTTCTCTCTTACCAACTTAGACATACTTCAGGTTTTTATTATTGTTTTTGACAAAATACCTTGAGTTGAAGGTTGTAGTAAAAAGCACTCCAAATGCCAAATATTGGATAAAATCTAAGGCTGTTCAGATTGCTAAAGAAAATCCCAATTTAGCCACCCTTCTAAAATTAAAAACCAAATCTGCAAAGCCTTATGTTATTTTTATATACTGTGTGTGCAAATAAAACAGAGTGTTGGACCATTTTTCATAATATTTAACTAAATCTCATTTGTTTTCACCAAATGAAGAATAAATTCTTCGTTTACTATATCATTTTACTTTTCTCTGCGTGACTCTTTTTTCCGAGCAAACAGATTTTGCAATCAGATGCCTACTAGCCGGGTGTTCACGAGCTGTGATGGATTACTTTTAATAGGTGCTATTTTCCTACTTCATTAACTGCTCTTTATCTGGTGGTGTTTCTTTGGGCAAGTTAGAAAAGAAACAATGCTTCAGCCATTTACCCAAATAGGCAATGACATCAAATGTGTTTTTTTTTTAAGTTGATTATGCTCACACAAAGATGTGTTTATTTTAGGAATATGTATGAGTAAAAGCTTTAGACTGTGTGTGCGCGCACGCACACGCGCACACACTTTTTCAACTTAAAACTCTCTCTGCTGGCTGCCTGCCATCTCCATGCCAGTCTCCATGGCAACTTTCTTAAGGATAAGTAACAGAAATGTGAGGAGGCCGCCTGCCCACAAACAAAGCTGCCACAGCTCTGCCAGAGACCTGACTAGACAGAATCCCAGAACACTCCACATTCCATGAGAGTTATGCAGGTTACTGTAGCTGGCTCCGTTTAAAGGTACAGCGCCTCCGGTCCTGGAGAAAGTTAAAGAATGTCTTCCCACATAGTGATTGGAATGTAGATGCACAACCCACATGTCTCGACATTATTTTTCCCTTCCCATTTGCTTTGAATAACTTAAGGGTTTTACACCGAGCACTTACTTTTGAGTGGTATTTGGAACTTCCCTTCACAGAGACCATTGCCTGATACAGTGTGCTGAAAACCCCACCAGGACACGATTTATGTACCTTTAAATCACTTGCATAACATGTCAGCTAAGTAATGCTTTAAAATTTTGTCCCATCTGCTTTTGTGGAAATAATAGATTTGTTTGGTTTTTAATAAATTTGAATGCATTTATGCAAGTTTCCCCAAGAAATTAATACAATTATTTGTTAGAAGATATGGCCATGGACGGAATGTTTGGGTCCTCCCAAAATTCATAAGTTGAAATCCTAACCCCCACAAAGTAATGGTATTAGTAGGTGGGACCTTTGAGGGGTGCTTAAGTCATGACCGTTGTGAATGGGATCAGTGCTCTCGTGAAAAGGGACCGTGAAAGCTTCCTAGTCCCTTCCTCCATGTAAGGACACAGTGAGAAGGTGCTGGCTATGAACCAGGAAGAGAGCCCTCATTACAGAACACGATACTTTTGGTACCTTGGTCTTGAACCTCTGACCTCTAGAACTGTAAGAAATAGATTTCTGTTGCTTATAAACTGTTTCATGTAGGGTATTTTGTTATAGCAGGCCAAACAGACTGAGGCAGATATATACATAATATGTATCATTAACTCTTAACCAGGGACAGTTTTTCCCCCTTGAGACACTTGACAATTATCTGGAACCATTTTTGGTTTGAAATGGGGGCCATACTACTGGCAGCTAGTGGGTAGAGTTGAGAATACTTATAAATATTCTACAATACACAAAATAGCTCCCAAAACAAAGGATTACTGGACCAAAATGTCAATAGTGCCAAAGTTGAGAAAACCTTGTAAATATACTTAGATGTAATGAGCGTATGTTGTGTGCTGTATGCATGTGTAGGTGTATATACACACACTGATTTTAAAATAAACAGCCTAATGTGTAGCATGTTCAGATAGCAATGAACTGCACTAAGGCACTTTTCTATCTAAGTTGTTTTTGCTCTCTGTTCAGAGTGGAAACCAGAATTCTAATAACAGTGTCAATCTTAGGTCCACTGTTCAGATTTATCTGTATAATTTGTTTGGCACTCCTGTAACTGCAATTGTTTTTTAAGACCACAAAAAATTACCTGAGCACACCAGACCTACCCTAGGGAGTGAAAACGATGTATAGTTTATTTTGTCTCTGAGGATGATTTCTGTGCAATGAACTATAAATAATATACAAAATGTTTTGACATTAACTATTAATTCTTGCCCATTAGGAATTAGTAAAATGCTTAGTAAGTACGGCTAAGGGACATATTTATGATCTGCAGCATCCAGATTGCTCATTTCATCACCAAAGTTCTGCTAATGCTCTCCGGAGTGCTCATCTTGTTTCTATCCAGTACTATTCGCAGTTTCCCTTATGTCGGGTTTTTTAACTGACGGTGGAAAATTCTGCATTTCTAGTTGTGCAAATACAAAGCTCACTTTAAAGACAACCCCAGGAAGTTTTGTTGCATTAAGCAGTGGTTACTTGAGTCGTGAAGGGCTACAAACATTTGATTACTGGTCTGCCATAATTTATTTATTTATTTTTATTTTTTTTAAATATTTTCTTTTCTTATTTGAGAGAGAGTGAGCGAGAGAGAGCACAAACCAGGGGAGGGAGGAGCAGACTCCCCACTGAGTAGGGAGCCCGATGTGGAATTCCATCCCAGGACCCCGGGATCCATGAGCTGAAGGCAGACGTTTAACCAACTGAGCCACCCAGGCACCCCACGCAACAATTTAGATATAGATATTCAAAGTAATTTTTTAGAAACTTTTATAGCAGTTTAATAATATGTTTTTCATCCAATAGTTGGGTGTTGTTGAACCTGCATATGGAGTCATAGGGGGTCACTAACTATGAACTAGTCAGTGGGATCACATGAACTCACTTGGCAAGGTCACACATTGATCTGTGACAAATTGGAAATTGAAAAAAAATCAAAAACAAAAACAAAAGCAAAAACAGCCAAACACTGATAATGTAAGAAACAACATCACATTCATTATTTTTTAAACCCGGAAATGCCTTCTTATTTTATTCCTGCATAGGTTAGTTCTGCTTGTATCTGGGTGTGTCTGGTTAAGCTACTCTTGTGTTTTATTGTGATGTTGAGGTTAGTTGGTTACTCTTCCCAGGCAGAATAGTGTATGCATTTGGTGCATCCTAGAAAGGGTCTTCTTTTGGAGAGAAATGAACATCATGTGTATAATTAAGGTTATATTATACTGCTATTATTGGCAGCCTCCAGATCTCAGAGGCTTAACTCAGGAAAGCTTTATTTCTGGATCGCAGTACCTGTCTATCATGGGAAGCAGGGGCCTCTCATTGTAGTCACGTAGGAACCCAAGCTGATGGAGCGTCCACCACGCTTAACATTCCTCATCACTATCCAGAGACGAAGGGAGTATTTGGTTGCTTTTGCATCAGGTAATTAAACGCTGTGCCTCAGAAGTGACTCACGTGTTACTTCTCTCCACTCAGTGGCCAGATCTAGTCCCTTGACCCCATCCGACTACAAGAGAAAAGGGGTACAAGTCAACATTTTCCCAGAAAGTAGGGACCCAGAGAGACTTGGTGAATCGCATGAAAGACTATGACCCTGGAAAATCCCTCAGCATTGCTTGTAACATCCCTGGGGTCTTTTCAGCATGTCCCTTCCACTTTCACTTAGGCATAGGAGGCATTATAGGAATATAAAGGAAGGAAAAATATTATTTTGATTTCAGATAGAATCCTAACCCTCAACTTAGTTGCGGTATAACCACACATAAATCATTTAATCACTTGGAAATGGAACAGTGTTGTCCACCTCAGGGCTTTTGATGAAGATTAAATTGGTAACTTTTATTAAAATGTCCTGCATATTGCTTATTAAATGCAGGCCAATGACAGTATTTACTAGTAGGCTATAATAGTTTGAAAAAATCTTGTTTTCATCTAGAAAGGTCTAAATGAAATTGAAATAAATTTAGGTAGACCTCAACCGTCAGACTATGAGAGGTTCTTAAGCATCTTTACAATATTACCTATTGCTGTTGATCTGGGCAGTACATCTTGAATTATTCTTTATGAAATCATGGTGAGAGTGGGAAGATGCAAGTTATCAAGTTTTTTCCTTGGGAAGAAATGTTTCTAGTCTTTCATAAATTTCCATCAAAGCATTTTTGCAGTGCCACTCGGGTCTTTATTTTCCTACATTACTGCGTCATATAGGTCTTAGGAAATTAAACCTGCGAAATGATGGATCTTATTTCAAATCCCTGTTCAATTTCAGCTAACTTTCAGGCTAATTACATATATCTACTTCTCTGTTTAAGAGTAGATTTTGTAGGTCAATCTAAAAAAAAATTTTTTTTTTTTTAGTTTTTGTTTTAATTCCAGTTAGTTAACACATAGTCTTATACTAGCTTCAGGTGTACATTATAGTGATTCAGCAATTCTAGTCATTACCCAGTGTTCATCACAAGTGTCCTCCTTAATCCTTATCAACTAATTCATCCATCCCCCCACCTATCTTCTCTCTGGTCTAGGTTAATTCTTTAAAAACAAGATTATTAAAAAGACTTGAACTAAACCTAATAATGATAATTGATATGCCAGAAGATTAGTTCTTTTTTTAATTGTGTTATGTTAGTCACTGTAAAATACATTAATTTTTTATGTAGTGTTCCAAGATCCATTTTTTATGCACCACACCCAGTGCTCCATGCCGTACGAGCCCTCCTTAATACCCACCACCAGGCTCACCCATCCTCCCACCTCCCTCTGCACTAAAACCCTCAGTTTGTTTCTCAGAGTCCATAGTCTCTCATGATTCGTCTCCCTCTCTGATTTCCCCCAATTCACTTTTCCTTTCCTTCTCCTGATGTCCTCCATGTTACTCCTTATGCTCCACAAGTAAGTGAAACCATATGTTAATTGACTTTCTCTGCTTGACTTATTTCACTCAGCATAATCTCCTCCAGTCCCCTCCATGTTGATATTCATCCTTCAAAAGTTGGGTATTCATCCTTTCTGATGGCTGAATAGTATTCCATTGTATACATGGACCACATCTTCTTTATCCATTTGTCTGTTGAAGGGCATCTTGGCTCTTTCCACAGTTGCTGTTGTGGACTGCAAATAGCAGATGCTATTGATGATTAGAGCAATTTTGCATTTATGACAAGGAAAAAGCCATCTCAGCAGTAATAAAGCATGTGTCAGTGACTCATTCCCACTGTAGGGGTAACAGTCAAGCTCATAGTCTTCTTTTCTGGCCCTGACACCCCAAATAGAATAGTGTGATCATACCACTGAATCACTCTTGCTCTTGTCCTTTCTGCCACATTCCCCTCCCTCCCTCTTGAGACTCTGAACCATGCTATTAGTTGAATGCTTTTGAAAATGGATATTTTGCAGGTGTATATTGTTACTGGTTTTGTCATGAACATTGTGGTGTATTGATGCAAAAATATTTCCCTTTGTTACCCCTTCCTACAACCTCTCTTAAGAGGGCTTTGCCAATGGAACTTGTGGGTGGCTCAGTCGGTTTAGCATCTGCCTTTGGCCCAGGTCATGATCCTAGGGTCCTGAGATTGAACCCCCCATCAGAAAGCCAGCTTCTCCCTCTACCTGCCACTCCCCCTGCTTGTTCTCTCTTTCTCTCTGACAAATAAGTAAATAAAGTCTTTAAAAAAATATATGGCTTTGCTGTCTTCCCTGTGGAAGGGGTGGAGAATACCCCTGCCCCTTTAATCTGGGCTGGCTGGGAGACTTGCTTTGGTCAGCAGAAGGGATGGTGTGTCATTTCGGGGCCTTGGCCTCAAGAGGCCTTGCATGCTTCTGTTTCTTCTTCTGGAACCTTGATACTACTATAAGAACAAAGCAGACTAGCTTGCTGGAGGATGAGATACTGTGTAAAAAAAGAGCCAAGTCATCTGAGACAAGTCCATTCTAGACCAGCCAGAATTCAACGGAACTTCTAGCTGACCAGACCCAGGAGTGAGCCCATCAGAACCTCCATGATGACCCTTAGATGTATGAGAAATAGTACACAGGGGTGTTTAAGTCTCCAGGTTTGGGGTGGTTTGTCTATGCTGCAGTTGTATGTGTACCGTTGATGTGTCAAAACTTGCCATGTCTAAGTGAAGGAATGGGGCCATAGTGTGTGTCAGTCTCAAGGAGATTCCTCAGCTGAATCCTATGTCTCAGAAACTCTCCTCCTCAAATAAACATATTCTGTATTCATCTGGGACTTTTCATTTTGACCACTGTATTAGTTTCCTTTTGCTGATGTAACAAATTAGCACAACTCGGTACCTAAAAACAACACAAATTTACTATCTTTTTGTCATAAAATCATGCATTTCTGAAATCCAAATTAGATTTCTAAAATCATCGAGTCCTGGGGTTTGGTTTTGTTTTGCTTTGTTGCTAAGAGTTCTTTCCTTAATTTTTTTTCTCTTCTCATAGATTTTACTAGAAATAGCCAACACAAACCAGGCTATATCTTTACCACTTTGTGTGGAAATTTTTGCAGCTAAATTATCACTTAGAAATTATCACTTACAAGTTCTGCTTTCCATTTTCAGGACACATTCCAGCTAAGCTTTATGCATCTATATAATGTGAAGCCTCTTTCCTCTGGTTTCTAATAATGTATTTCTCATTTCTTTCTGAGTCCTTGCTAGCCATGCCTTTAACTGCATGCTTCTATCAACAGTTTGTTAATGAAGATTTAAATGTTCTTGAAGAAAACATAGGATTTCTCCACTGTATCTCCCTCCCTCCTTTCATCTGACTCCTCACTAGCAGAGTCATCAGTATCCACATTTCTACCTACAGTCTGTTTAAGGCAGTATAGTCTCTTTCTGTCGTGGTCATCAACATTTTTCTAGCCTCTGCCCATTGCCCAATTCCCAAGCCACTGCCACATTTTTAGTTCTTTTGAGCAGCAGGCCACTTTTGGTGCGAGGGTCTGTATTTGTTTCCAATTGCTACAGTTAAAAATCACCACAAATTTAGTGTTTTAAAACAACATAGTGTATATCTTACATTTCTGGAGAATTGAAGTTGCAAAGTCAACATGTTGGCAAGGCTCCATTCCTTCTGGAACCTATTGGGGAGAATCCGTTTCCTTGCCTCTTCCAGCTTCTAGAGGCCACCTGCATTCCTTGATGTGTGACCCCTTCCTCTGTCAGCAAATTTAGCAGCATAGATTGGTCAGACCTCATTTCCTCCTGCCTCCTTCCCACCCTCTCCCTCTCATCTCCATTTCTTCCATCAAATGTTCTTCTCTGATTCTGACACTCTTGCCTCCCTCTTTTAAGGACACATGTGGTCACATAGGCTCTTCTAAATTATCCAGGATAATTTTATTATCTCAAGATCCTTAATTGTATCTGCTAAGTTCCCTTTCCCACGTGAGGTAATATATTCACAAATTTTAAGAATTAGGACATGGACATCTCTGGTGAGGGGGTGGAGAGGAGGTGGGATCATTCTTCCTGCACAACCACCTTTCTAGGTAGTTTTCTTTTAATATTAAAACCCAAGTCTATAGCAAATAGAACTCTTTGTTAAAAATGGAATGTACTGGGACACCTGGGTGGCTCTGTCAGTTAAGTGTCTGTCTTTGGCTCAGGTCCTGATCTCAGGATCCTGGGATTGAGTCCTGCCTCGGATTCTTCGCTCAGCAGGGAGCCTGCTTCTCCCTCTGCTGGCTGCTCCCGCTTTTTGTCCTCTCTCTCTCTCTCTCTCTGACAAATAAATAAAGTCTTTAAAAAAATGGAATGTACATAAAAAATGTATCTTTCTAAACAAGGAAGGATAAACTGTATTTTGTCAGAAATTGATATACAATGAAAAGTAAAAGAAGCCCACATATTTCCTTAAAAAAAAATCCCTTTAACATTAAGGAGAGCACATGATGTAATGAGCACTGGACATTATATAAGACTGATGAATCACTGACCTCTACCTCTGAAACTAACAATATATGTTAATTAATTGAATTTTAATAAAAAATGGGGGGAAAAAGCCCATCCCTTTGAATTCTAAGCTACTCCTGAACAATTCATGGTTTAAATGGTTTGAAGTAGTATCACATTTTTACTAGTAAGAGAAACCACTCTTCATATTCATACAAGTCTGTCAACAATAAACGAAGAACATCTTTGATTAGTAGGAAGATGGAAACGCCTGGTGCCCTGTCACTTCTCTGATGCTGGAGGTGACAGTCTGCCTGCAAAGCTGCTAACAAGGGCAGGGGAGCAGTCCCTGGCCTCTACTATCCAACAGTCCAGTCACACTTCCAGTTTAGGGACAGCACATCAAGGCTAAATAAAACCTTTCAAGACCTCTAAGATTATTTGTCTGTATTTTGGCTTGGGGTATGATCGCTGTTCACTTAGCTACCCCATTGCCACTGTTATTTTTGATTTTCAAATATGCAGCTTCTTTGAACTCCAGCCACAGTATTTGCCACTCTGACCTTCAGCGACATTGAATGCCACAAGCCGATTATATCCGTGGAGAAGAAAATTTCCTTTTATATATTTTGTTTACTTGCCATTACTTCCCTGTGACCCTAGCTCTCGCTTTGTAAAACTGCATAAGAAGACAGAAGAAAATTGCACAGAAAATTGCACCTTCTTCCCCTCCCCCGCCCTGTGGTAGTATTAAAATAGGACTTCTCAGTGTCTTCCATTACCAAAAATAAAAACATTGTTTGTGTCACCTCATGCAATTTAAACATATTGCCACCTCTCTCACTGTACTTCTTTGAAGGGCCTTGGATTCTGGTCCAAATAGTGCTCTTTATATAGAAAAAGATTATTAACTTCCAGTCTAGGACTGTTTCACTTCTGGATCTAAGGCACAGGCAGTGAACTCAAATGTAATTCTTCAGCATGGTGTTAGGTTCTCTCCCTTTTCACATTCTGCAGCATCCTGTTTGCTTTTTGAAAATTGGTTTTTCACGGTGGAGAACATCATCAAAGTAACTCCAAAATATCTCCAAACTATTTTCTTCATAGAACATTTGGTCAGTTTAGAGCCCAGCTGTTGACAGACGCAAGTTACAAGGGAAAAGTTACCGTTCCGTGATATTTGCTCCCTTTCTTTCGCGTGTTATGCTCTTGTGACAGTGGAATGCTGTGGATGGACCTTTTAAACTTAGGCTACAAAAAAATCCAGAAGGCTGCACCTGAAAGTTGATTTGATGTTTTGCTGACCCATATTATTTCTCCCTTTCCGGAGTTAATTTTCATCTGCCATCAGTCTGCCTCTTCGCTCAAAACACTGGAGCCCATCTGGAGTTCCTTTACATCATCTATGTGTGGGTTTCCCCCTCCCACCAAACCAAGGCAAGTTAACGTCATCAGAAACCTTCCCAGTTACCATCTGCCACCTTCCCGCAGATTTTGAGATGCTGACAGAACTCATGAGTCCTGAGACTAGTCCTGAACAGGATTGCCTCTGAGGTTTTTTTATGCTGAAATCTGTAGTCCTATCATTAGGTATTCTTTTATTTTCTAACATTTTTGTTGGCATGCGTGCGTGTGAGCCTGTGTAGACATGTATTTTAATACATGTTGTGGTTGACTTTATTATTTTTTATTTTTTAAAAGATTTTATTTATTTATATGACAGACGGTGAGAGCAGGAACACAAGCAGGGGGAGTGGGAGAGGGAGAAGCAGGCTTCCCGCTGATCAGGGAGCCCAATGGGGGGCTCAATCCCAGGACCCTGGGATCATGACCTGAGCCACCCTGGAGTCCTGTGATTGACTTTCAATAGGAGTATTTTATAGAAGCCAGCATGACTTAGTGGCTAAATATAGAACTATAGGGTCAGAACACATAGGTTTAAATCCTGATTCTCCCAACTAATTTTGCCTTCTTAGACAAGTTACCTGTGCTTTCAAAGATTCAATTTCTCCTTCTTTAAAATAGTCATCATAATGGAATCTTCTCTATAGGGTTTTTTAGAGGAATTAATGAGATCCTTATAAATAAATTATTTAGCATGGTGCTTGGGAGGAATTGAATGCTCAGTAGATTTTATCTTTTATTCTTTATCTTGATGAAGATGTTAGGCAAATGTTCAGGAAAGTTCCAACTTAAATAGGAATAGGATTATATTGTTAAAAGGACATTGAAATTTATTCACTCAGTGTACATTTATGTAACACTCATTGCACATCTGGCACTATAGATACAAATTGGAGGTCCCTGCCTTCCCTATAGGGAGAAAACCATAAGACAAAGGATGATAACACAACACCGCTGTTGTGGATATTATGATAAAGATATGGCCAAGATGCTATGAGAAAAAAAGCGATGCCAACCCTGAGGATGAAAAGAGGGTGGTGAGGAGAGAAGACAGACCTCGGTGGAGTCCTGAATGGTAGACAAGTAGAAGTTCCCCAAGTGAAAGGAATTAGTATTACTCTTGATGCAGAAGTAGGAAGAAGCATGATAGGATCTTTAAAAAAAAAAATCTAAAAAAGTTCAATTATGTCAAAGGGACTGAACTTAATCCTGGTTAAGGAAGTAAATAAGTCTTTGGGGTAGGTCTTAGGTAGCTCTGTAGATACCTAGCTTACCTGCTGCCCTTGTGCAAAAGTTAACAAAATAATAGGGACTACCACTGATTTAATACCTACCAAGAGCCCAATGCTGAAGTTGGCAACTATATAACTACTGTCCTCTCAGAACATATGATATTTTATTGGTTTTCAAGCTAAATACAGTAAGGCATGCCACCACCATGGAAACCCTCCTGTAAAAAATGTAAGGAATGGTAAATGGAGTTTGAATGCCAGACTGTCTTTACTCTGTCTGGGTTATCTTTATTATGAGGATTAGAGTTGCAGACCTAAGGAATTCCCTCCCTGCTATTACCACTTAGTTTTTTGATATGATAATATTCAATGGCTTTATGATTCAAAATAAAATTATTAAGAGTCTGTAATTTCCTGAACATCAACAATCAAACTTGTAACTTGTTGACAGCTGATGATTTTAAAGTATAGGGTCATCACGTTACAAAATTTGAGATTTTTTTTTTGTACCTTCCCCCCCAGCTGTCCTTCACTCCCAGAATCCAGTGTAGACAACTAACTGTCTTTAAGAGTTTCTGGACATGGGTGTCCTCCAGGGGAGGTCATAAAAGATGGTCGCCCTTCTATGTGGAGGACTCTATGGAGCATTAGAGAGAAGAAATGAGGCAGTGGAGGGGCCCCATCCCTCCTTTTTATGCAACACAGTCTCTTGATTGTGAAAAGGCTACACCAGTGAAGTTGTGCTCTTTAATGAGGGTGTCGGCTCTTTTGGGAATATAGAGTTCTGCTGACCATACCTGACCTCTTGTTAGAGTTGCTTCTTTGGGATGTTAAAATGCCTGTCAGGCTTGGAGGTGGTTCCTGGATTCATTATCTGTAGAAAGGAACATGTAACTTTTTGTGAGTATTGACCCTGTACCAAACACTTGCCTCCAGTGATCCCAGTGGGTTTGCCAGTGCTAAATATCTGTGCTCTGTCTAAAGCATTTAATAGTGATGAATTGAGCTACTAAATATTTAATTGAATGATGCAGCTACAGATTGGATTGTCTTAACAGGCTGTACCTGCTTTTCCACATCTCTTTGCTTCTTACCGTCACATACCCAATAAACCCACAGATCCAACACCTACCAGTTTGGGTTTTTTGATGGTTTTTCTTTTGAGGTCTGTATTGCCATGTCTCTTAAAGCAAAGAACATCTAGGAAATATCATCTAAAATAGGGTAGGGAACCCCTTGCCAAAGAGGTCATGACTGGGTTGATTACAATATCCTTCTCAACTCCTTGCTCTTGATTGACACTAACAGTGAGAGTTGGCAGGTGAACCTGTTGGTCTCCTGTGCCAGTGCCATGTTTTGCATGCTTAAAAAGGGAAATCAAGGGAAATTAGGCAAGAAGGCATGTTATCTCAGGGTGATAGGAAGAAATGTCTATTTTATGTTTGTATGTATATATATATGGGGGGGCTATTAATATGCATTTGAGGGAGAGAGATATTTGTTGATTATATACAGGTAAAATAACCATGTATATAATTTTCATAATCTGTAACACATTGAAGTAATAAATTGGTGCAAATCACGAGTGTATAAAATTTTTCGTCTTATCCACCTTTATCATTTGTAGCTATGCAATGCTCTTTAAAATTGTCTTTCTTGTAAAGGGAAAGGAACATTTTCTGTCTTCATGAAAAAATTAGCCTGCTGGTCCCTGCACAGGTTTATGGTCAGGAGCTATCACCTTTTTTTATGGGATTTAAACACAGGGAATGGTTCACATTGATTTGGTTGTCACACCAAACCTAAGCAAAACTTTGCACTTTTCATCACTCTATGAGAAACAAATGAATGAGTTAGGAAGAAAGTTGCTGTATGCTCTGGAACTGAGTGGAAGTGGATGGTTCTTCCTCCTTTGCTTTTGTGTCTCTCCAAAGAGTAGAGTAGACAACTTTTCCATCTCTTCAGGTCATTGCAGCTTGCTGAGTATTTTAAAAAATATGTATCTTTGCATTGTTCTAGGTAAATCGAGCTTATTTCTGCAAAGCTTTTCTGTAGTCGTGTTAGATTTATTTACCATCTACTCACTTTTCAAGCAGGAGCATCTACACCCTCAATCTGAATTTCAAGTTAGTTTAATTACATTCTATCAGATGAAAAATGGAAGAGACTATTTGGGCTCCTTTTCCTCACGAGAAGATAATTTTCTTGCTTTGAGAACAGATCTGTGACATTTTAATGCTCCTTTTTTAAAAGCATGCAGCACTTCCAGCAACATCTACTTCCCTCCTAAAATACTTTGTAAATAGAATTGAGGACCATGAAATAGGTATTCCTATGACAGAGATTTTTTGAGTCTTTTGCTTTCTCTTTCATTGTTCAAACTGTATCCTGTTTACATATAATATTAACAAAAGATGATTTTTCCATAATGTTCAGTAGGCACATGCCTGAATTTCCATAACTATTCTAGTAGAATAGGTTGTTCTGGGGGAAAAAATGATATTTTCCAACATCTTATATTAGGAAGTGGTTTTCCATCTGAACAGTTTCATACACTATGATGATAATTACAGCCATTTTGAAAAACATTTTCTATTGGTTGGCATTCTAAACAATATTGGTTGAGTTTATTGTGATTCCATATGAATTCCTAAATATCAGAAGTATTAGCTTGGAAGTTGTGAGGCAACCATTAATATCCCCTTGTCAGACAATGAAAGGAGGTTCTGTAGAAAGTCAGTCTGAAAGTTACCACACATTCAAATATTTCTTTCCAGCTAATTTAAATACTCTCAGAACAAAGTTAAGATCCCTCCTTACCCCACAATATCCACAGAGCCAACAGTGGTATTGATTTCAGAGAGAAAAGAAGAAAAGGGCATTTGGAAAATTTTTATTCTTACTCCTTGGTTATGTCTGAAAATTTAGAAGATTGGAAGCCAGTGACTGGGAGGAAGACAAGCTGGATGGAAAAACAAGGAGCTAGAAGCATCTCACAATGTCTCTGATTGCAGAAACATGGGACCAATCACAGACCCTGCCACAGGGCCTAAAATTAGCATTTGTGTTAGACAAATGTGGGCTACCCCATTTTTTTACATGATGAAAGATTTGCATCTGATCTTTCCCTGCCTTTTTAGTGTTTTTAATCTAACTATGAGAAGAGGGTTAGCAGCAAGACACTTTCTCTATGTTCATCTATATTGCCTTCTTTTTAAAATAAATTTGTTTGGGTTGGAAAGTGAAGTTAGTGGTACCAGTGTCATTGACAATATCCTGGCTGCTAAAATATCCCCACAGAGAGCATCATGTGGCACATTTTGGAAAAAAAAATTTTTTTTTAATTCTAAGTAAAGTCAAGCGGAATTTCAGAACACTTTGGTGGTAACCATATTCCAGAACTTATTTTCACATTGGAATTACGTCTTGCATAGACTGTGCATAAGAAAAAAAATTAATGAGAGAAACCTCACACCAATAAATTTCCTCAAGACTTCCATGTTCTGAGTGATGCACCATAGTGTGAGCTGAGCCACAGGTCTCGTGTCTCTTATCTCACCTAATTTTGAGTCCTATACTTATTGAATGGGTGATTGAGTGAACATATCACTGCTACTTTAAATTTTTTGCTCCAAAATATAGAATTTCTATTAGTTAAAGATATACATGATGTCCCACCCATCTCTTTAAGTTCAAAATTAACTCATGACACAAAAATATTATGTTTTTATTTAGGTAGCAGGAATAATTTCTGCTAATTATCACTATGATAGAGACCATGCTGTTCAATAATTATTCACATTTCCTGACCCATTTATTTCCATTTGTATCTGACCTCCCAATCCTTGGGAAGTTTCATCTTCCATTGTCACATTGTTATCCTATCTCTGCTATCTGTAATGAGCCATTAGCTATCTGCTGGCAGCTTAACCCTGCTTGCACATTTCCTTCTTTTTTAAAGGCTGAATGATATTTATGTGTGTACCACATTTTCTTATACAGTCATCCATCAGTAGACATTTAGATTGTTTCCATATCTTGGTTACTGTGAATAATGCCATAATGAGCATCAGAGTATATTATTCAGTCTCAAAAAAGAAAGAAATCCTGTCATTTCCAGCAACATTGATGAACCTGGAGTACATTATGCCAAGTGAATTAAGGCAGACACAGGAAGACAAATACTGCATGATCTCACTTATATGCAGAATCTAAAGTAGTCAAACTCATACAACCAGCAATGCTGGTTGCCAGGACCTAGGATAAGAGGGAAACAAGGAGATGTTGGTTAAAGGGTATAAAGTTTTAGTTACACAAGACAGATAATTTCTGGAGCTCTCATGTACAACAATGTGCCTATAATTAACAGTACTATATATAATGTACTTGAAATTTGCTTAAAGACTAGATCTTAAGTGTTGATACCACATATAAAACAATAATAATTATGTCAGGTGATATGCTACTTGGTTTGATTATAGTGATTATTTCATAATGTATACATATGTATATCAAAATATTAATTTCCTAACCTTAAGTATATACTTTTTGTCAGTCATACCTCAATAAAGCTCAGGAAAAAAAGTTTTCTTTTTTTTTCTTTTTTTTATTTATTCATTTGACACAGAGAGAGAGATCACAAGTAGGCAGAGAGGCAGGCAGAGAGAGAGGAGAGAGGAGGAAGCAGGCTCCCCGCCGAGCAGAGAGCCCGATGCAGGCCTCGATCCCAGGACCCCGGGATCATGACCTGAGCCGAAGGCAGCGGCTTTAACCCACTGAGCCACCCAGGCGCCCGGAAAAAAAGTTTTCTAAGAAAAAAAATAAGCAAAGACTGCTTACAGAGCCAAGAGGTCCTTGGTGATAAGTAGCTCCACTAACCAGTAGAGTTTGCTCTTGAGTTTGTATATCTTAGCCACATTTTCCAACATTAGAGTAGATGGATAAGGATCCATTCCACAGAGATATATGAGAAAATAAAATTTGAAATACTGATGATAGTTCAGATTACATAAGATTGAGTGATTTAGAATGGTACATTCATTTGTCATGTAGACTATAAAATCTGCTAATGCTAAGGATGTAAATAACATTCATAGAATTGGCTCCCAATGAATCATTCCTTCCTGTATGCATACATTTGTGTAGTCCATTCCCACACTGACTCTAAGCTTAGCCATGTGACTTGCTTTGGCCAATTAGATGTTAGCAAATGTGATACAGGCAGAGGCTCAAACAGAGCTGGTACACTGAGACCAACTTTCTTAACACTGCTACCACATGAAGAATCCTGGACTAAGTTGCTGGAGATACATGACCTGGCTGCTACCACCAACCTCCAGACAAGATAAGATCATTTCATACCATCCAGCCCCAGGTGAGCTGCCACTGGAGGACAGCTGCATGAATGAACCAAGACAAGATTAGCAGAACTATCATTTGAACCAAGCCCAAATTGTTGGTCATGCATTAATAAATGGTAGCTGTTTGAAACCATCATGTTTGGTTTTTTTTTTAATTTTATTTTTATTCTTTGCCCAAGGGGTACAGGTCTGTGAATGTTTTGGGATGATTTGTGGCATAACAGTAGATTACTGATCTAGTAAATGCACATGGATTTTCTAAAAGTTCTTTCCCTCCTTCTTTCTCTCTCATTCCCTCTTTCTCTTTCCTTTATTAAATCTGACATAGCTGTAAGTTTGAGGGTAGGTAGTCCAGAGCTGGTAATAGGGGACTGGTGATGTCATTGAGGGGCTTTCTATCTTTAGTGCCTTGGCTTACTGCTCATGCAAAAAAGCTGCTCTATCTTCAGGGATCACATCCATGCTCAGGGCAGGAAGCTTCACCAACTGCTCTCACTCATTAGGAAAGCAGAACTTTCTCCAACATCCCGACTAGAATTCTGTGTTTCATTGGACAGGAATGTGTCATCTGGCCATAGATAGCAGCTAGGGCTTCTGGGGAAGTGGATATTTAGCTTCTTAAACCCCATTAGGATGCAGGGAAATAGGTTTGGGAATGGCTGGTGTGTTAGCCAGCCAAGAGAGTCAGATATATTTCCTTTCTCCTCACATAGCTGTAATCTTCCTTAGTATTATATCAAACCCTAGGAAAGAAACCAGATAAATCTAGTTTGTATCTATTCACCAGTTAGGTAATACCTCTTTGAACCTCAATTTCCTTATCTTTAAAATGTGAAACAATGCTGCATACATTAAAAATGTATTTTGCATATTGAATTATAATATGGATAATCATTTAAAGATATGATACTCATTATAAGTAGGTCTGAAATAGAGGTTAATTTTCTATTGGCTGATTTTCTGATTCATAAGGCAATATGGCTTTGGATGACCAAACAGGTACACACTGGCTTTCATTGCATCTTGCCTTCCTAATTAATTATAGTCAAATATCACTGATAGGCAAATTTGGCTCTAAATCTTGAATTTGTTCTGAGTTTCTGTAAAAAATAGTTTAGAGATGGAAAAAGTGAGGAATGGTTGTTTTATCCCAGTTGGTATATAAATTTAGGAATTTGAGATATGGCATGATGAGAGAAGAGTTATGATTATGGACACTCTGGAATGTTAAATTATGAGATAAGACTATGGGACATGATAGAATCAGAAACTCCTCAGAAAAGCAGCTATTTTCCCTGATGAACTTTTTTCAACACTGCCCGCATGTTGGTCAGTTGACATTTCTGGACTTCTTTGACATTTGAGATGACCAATTACCAATAAAATTCCTGAGGATTCATGAGACAAACAGCCTCCATCTTAATTTGCACTTCAAAATCTTAGAAATCATTATGAAGGGTGAAGGTGTATGAGTCAAGCTTTGCTGTAGTAACAAATAAACACAAATCTCAGTGGCTTAACCCAATATGTTTTTTGCTTGCTCATGTATATTACTGTGAAGACCCAGTGATTTCCCCAGGTAAGCTTTTTTCCATGTAGTAACCAGTGGTCCAGGCAGCTTCCATTTTGTGGCAGAATGATTTGAGCATGTGGCCTTCATTGGCTCAAGTAAATAGTTAGAGATGGAGGAGGTCCATTAGCTTAAATGGTCTTTGCCTGGAAGTGACATTTGTTACTCCTTATCTCCATCAGTTGTCTAGAATTTTAACGTGGCCCAACACACCTGCAAAGAGGACAGAAGATATGGGAAAGTATGGATCTTTCATGAACACTAAATTGTCTTTGTCACAGAGGAAAGGCTTTCTTGGTAGTTATAACTTTGAGGTTTAAATTAAATGAGATAACATTTGGGAAAGGCCTAGTAGAATATCTGGCTCCATGAGGGCTGAGAGCATTATCTGTTTTGTTTACTTCTATACACCAGTCTCTGAGCAGAGTGTTTGTCAAATAGGAGGTACTATAGAGTGAATGAATAGAAGACTGAATGCGTGACTGATTGACTAAATGAAGGAATAAACAGGCAAGTGGTAACTGCATTTCTTTCAACCATGTTTTCTCTATCAATAATATTTGTCTTCATATATTAGCGTAACGTACAGCACAGCGTGTATAGTCAATAAATATTTGTTGACACTGAGGTTGATGACAAGGCTACTAGTTAATGGTCTAACTATGACTGTATTGAACAACTGTTTTTACCTTCTACAAAGAGGGTTAAATTTTTTAAATAGAATGAATTGTATCCTCTTCTGGAAGTTTGATTTGTGTCTATTTTAGAAGTAGAATCTTGAAAAAAACTTTGTTCAACTTTGAAATACCAGAACAAATGTTCACCATGTGCTGCACGAAGTTTAAGGCATTTAATGTAACTGTACTGTCCATAGCACATTGCTTTTCTTTCTTAAACAACATAAATTTGCTGAGCTGGGCCTTAGAGAACTATGATTTGTTGACATGAATTCAACATGATCCCAACCTGCATAGTAAGAATGTTTTGATTCCTTTGCCAACTTAGATTCCTTTGCCAAGTTTTGTGGAACATGCTTTTGGTCTTGGCAATCCCCTATATTTTAGCTATTCTAGTCCTTCTAAGTTCCAGAGAGAGACATTAATTATTTTTTCTGTACTTCTGGGAGTCATACACATGATATTACTAGATAATAGCAGTAAGTAGATTGTTTTGCTGAGACATTTTAAGTTGAGGTGGTACCAAGTATTTCTGCCAGTTGAAGACTTGTTTAAGTGGTTAATGCTCAACTGGTATTTATCAAAGTTTGTGGTTTTACCAATCAGAGCAAACAAGTAGACTGAAGTGCTTATTTTGTCCATGAAGACATGAAATATGACTTTCCATTTTTATTGACAAGATGTGCTTTCTCGATTAAAACTGGGTGAATGGGGAAGCTTGTATTGTTGGTTTTAGGGAGAAAAATATTTGAAACACTGAGAAACATGAAGAAAATATTAGCATATAAGGATTTGGTACTGATGTCTCTGGCCATCCATGTGGCAAATGAAGAAATGATGTGGACTGCACAAACAGAGAACTTTCAATTTGTTTAAAAAGTTGTGTACAAAGTTTGAGACTTGTTTGTTGGTCTTTTTAAAAAGTGCATTCATTCATTCATTTATTCAGTAGTTATTTATTAAGTTCAAACTATATACCAGGCATTGTTCTAGGTGCTGTGGATATAGCAGTGACCAAAATGTTGAAACAGAATAAAACAAACTCTCTCTCTCTCTCTCTCTTTTTTTTTTTGAAGAGAGAGAGAGAAAAAGAGGGGGAGAGAGAGTAGGGAGTGGGGTTGGGCAGAGGGAGAGAGAGAATCTCAAGCAAGCTCCATGCCCAGTGTGGAGCCTGACATGGGGCTCAGTGTGGGGCTTGATGCCATGACTGTGAAATCATGACCTGAGCCAAAATCAAGAGTCAGACTCTTAACCCACTGAGCTACCCAGGCACCCCTAAAACAAACTCTCTTGAGGGAGAGTTTGAAGAGCTAGCGTGAAGTCACACAGATCCTAAATGGCAGTGCTAGGATTTGAATTAGGTGGTCTGACTTATAGCCCATGCTGTTAACTACTAAGTTTTGATGACTTCTTATTTGTTTTAATTAATAGACTTAAAAATACATTAATTAAATTAAATTAATAGATTTAATTTCTAGAGCAATTTTAGGTTTACAGATAAAATCGAGCAAAAAGTATAGAGCATTCCAACATACTCTCCCTCCACCCCTGCCTAAAAATGTTTGTTGATTTTTGATACAGAAAACAATAGAAAATGAATCAAAGAGTAGTGTACCTAATGCAAGTCCTTCTCCTTTCTCTATAGCTGTGTTGCAATAGAGGTAACTGAAAAATTTCCTGGTCCTAAATTATTCATGTATTTTTTCAAGAGATAATTATAGAATCTCTTCCATATATTATGATGCTCAAATAGAGTGATGAATAGACTGACATCATCCCTGCCCTTATGGTGTTTATGGTAGAGTGTGAGTCTTGACATAAATAATATCAAAAGTGAGTATAGAATTATAAAAGACAGACTTTTTTTTTAAAGACAGAGACTTAAAAAGAAAATGTGGCACATAATTTTTGATTGGGGAAATTCCAAGTCCTGCATAAGGTCGTACTATTTAAATGATGCCTGAAAGATGAATAAAAGTCACCCTTGCAGAGAAGAAGAGAGGGTGAGGGAAGGGGATCAAAACGCACAGTTACTGAGAAGGCAAAGGATTTGGAGCTTTCAAATATAAAGGAGTTGGGTCAGTAAAGGAAATGGAAAATGACTGGCCAGAGAGATAGGAGAAAAGCCAGGAGACTTTGTTGTCAAAGTGGTCAAGAGAAAGTATGATTATGTAAGATCAATGGAGTTTAAGATTAAAAAGAAAACAAAAAACTCCATTGATTGGAAGCTGTTACCTTTTATTTTTTGATATCAACATTAACAAAAGTGTTATTTAAATTTTTTTTAATTCAAGTGCATGTTTTCTTACCAAGAGCAATGTCCTTGGGTTTAAGGTACAGTCTTTGAAGTAAGTTGCTTAATTAATGGAAGGTGAGAAAGTAGTAATAGTTTGTACAGATAATGCTGATGAGCAGCATGTATAGAGGAAGAGAGAGAGAACAGTAGTAGAAGGGGAGGTGGCATGGAGGGAGTTGGTATTTTAGTTTAACACTAATTGGAGCAAGTTGAAGTGTTGATTTCAGAAAACTAGGAGAGAGGTCAGTGGGGAGGGAGAGGGTGAAAATGCAATTAGGAGGGGAAAACTGAGGTGGCAAGAAGGTGTAATCTTGACACCCATAGAGGGATTGCCCTTTGCTAGAAGGAGCCTCCATTCCTTCAAAGTTATCAGAAGGAAAAAGGAAAAGATGAGTAAGGATTTAGTCAATAGATATGATAGCAATATTAATGATATTTAAGAAGTATGAATCAAGGCGTACTTGAGTGGCTCAGTTGTTAAGCATCTGCCTTCAGCTCAGGCTCAGGTCACGATCCCATGGTCCTAGGATCAAGCCCCGCATTGGGCTCCCTGCTGAGCAGGGTAACTGTTTCTCTCTCTGTCTGCTGCTCCCCCTACTTGTGCTCTCTCTCTCTCTCTCTGTCAAATAATAAGTAAAATCTTAAAAAAAAAAAAGTATGAAGCAAGAAATTAATGTAGAGATGGGGAAGAAGAAAGTTCAGGTATTTGAAGGCAGTGAATAGTGGTTGTGGAGTGTGAGAGAGACAACTTCTTATAAAATGATGTTAAGAATGCCAAGCAGTGTTGAGTAACCATTTGAATTGATGACCGAGAATATATAGTGATGCCAGCAAGTTAGAATCTAATTTCATTGGGCCTAGACACAAAGTGATAAAAGTTTACATTAACGTTCTCTCTCATATTACTTGGTCTTAAGTTGAGAATGATGGAGTGTTTCTACAGGCCCCTTCTGTTTGGTATCCTATCTTCTCCATCATTTGACTTCCATTTCCTGGTCCAAGGTGGTGTTCCATTCCAACCAGTGGGGAGGGGAAAAGGGACAAAAAAGCTACATCTGTCCCACTTTCAGTTTGTTGTTAGAGAGTGGGGTGATTGAACTTAAAACTTTGGATACTGAGCAGTTTCAAGTGTTGGCAGTCCAGGATCTCACTGGGGATATAGTAGCTGAGGTGATATGAGGAAAAAAGTCAGTGGAGATAAGGAAGTCAAGGATCAAAGGAGCCATATTAGATGGGTCATGCACATGGACTCTGATATCTAGATGGATGGCGGAATTGAAGGAATAAAGAAAAAGAGAGAACCTGGGACCCAAATCTTTAAGGAATAAAGGTGAAACCATAAAGATAGTAGAAATGTACAGGGGGGTTGGGAGCAATTACAAGTTAATAAATATAACAATCATGTATGGACTCTAAACTGAGTAAGGATGCAAGTAAATATAGGAATGGCCTCATAGTTGGAAAGAAGGTTGTGCTATCAATGGATTGGGATATTGATGAGGTGGGGATACTAGATCAAATGATTGAGAAAATAAATAGGAAAATACAATGGAACTAGGAACCTGCCACCTCTTCAGAGAAGCTCAGTTTTTGTGGTGAAGAAATGGCATATGATTGTCCAACAAGACACCCCAGTAATTATTTCTTCATGTTAGTACAACCTGAGCTTGTAGCTTTCAGAATACTTTTCTGAGAAATAAATGTATAACAAAGCATTATTTTTGAGATTTTTTTTGTCGTCTATGTTAATAAGTACAGTTGACCCTTGAACAACATAGATTTGAACTGCACTGGTCCACTTATGCAATTTTTTAAAAATAAATAAAATACAGTACTATAAATGTATTTTCTTTCTTATATTTTTATTAATCACATTTTCTTTTCTCTAGCTTACTTTGTTGTGAGAATACAGCATATAATGCATATAACATACAAAATATGTGTAAATTGACTATGTTATTGGTAGGACTTCTGGTCAATGATAGGCTATTAGTAGTCAAGTTTTAGAGAAGTCGAAACTTATAGATGAATTTTTGACTCATGGTAGGAGGTTGGCACTCCTAACCCCCCTGCATTAAACAAGGGTCAACTGTATTGTTAGCTGCTCAAACATAACAAAATTTAAATTTTTTACATCTTTATGACACGTATCCTAATCATGTTATTTTTTTTATCTTTATGATTTGGAATATCTAAATCTTATTCTGGTTATCCTCACAAATATGGTGTTTATTTTATTTAAGTGCTTTATTTAAATTATAAAATAAGGTATGTCCATAGTATAAAAATATTTCGACAACACAGAAAGTTAAAAAAATTAAAAGCCAAAAAGTTTTCCTTTTTTGACTTTCCCACTCCTAATGCCACTCCTTAGAGACAATTGTCTTTATTTTTTAATTCTAATATAATTAACATACAGGGTTATATTAGTTTCTGGTGTACAATATCACAATTCAATAATTGTGTACATTTCTCAGTCAAGGTTAAGTATACTCTTAATCCTCTTTATCTATTTTACCCACACTCCACCCCCATGCACCTCCCCTCTGGCAACCATCAGTTTGTCCTCTGTATTTAAGAGCCTATTTTTTTGTTTGTCTTATTTTTTCTTTGTTCATTTGTTTCTTAAATTCCACATATGAGTGAAGTCATATGATATTTGTCTTTCTCTCACTTTTTTCACTAGCATTATACCCTCTGGGTCCAACCATGTTGTAAATGCCAAGTTTTTATTCTTTGTTATGGCTGAGGAAACCACATCTTCTTTATCCATTCATCTATTGATGGACACTTGGACTGCTTCTATATCTTGGCTATTATAAAAAAATACTGCAAGATAATTGTCTTTGAATATTTCCAGAACCTTCTTGGTTAATGCAATAATTTAAAATAAATATATTAATTTATGTTTTGACCTTTTGTTTAATGAAGTATAGTTGATATACATTGACTTCTCATCTATATATAGTGTTATGGACTAAATGTTTGTATCTTCCAAAAATTCCTGTGTTGAAGGTAGAGGTGGGACCTTTGGGAGGTAATTTATTTTAGATGAAGTCATGAGAGTGAAGTCTCCATGGTGGGATTAGTACCTTGTCAGAAGAGGAGAAGATACTAGAGCATCCTCTCTCTGTTCTGTGAGAGGCAGCCTTCAGAAATAGAGATCAAGGACTGAATCTGCTGGCACCTTGATCCTGAATTTCCCAGCCTCCAGAATTGTGAGAAACTTCTGTTGTTTAAACCACCTGTAGATGATATTTGTCATAACATCTTGAACTGATGAAGACATATAGTTTCTGTTGAATTCCTGATAAGAAAAATTAGGAATTTAGCAGTTAGAATTCTGATATCCTCCTTTTACTCCCTCTACTTCCTGTTTTTATCAATAATATTGTTTTTAACAATTTTAATTAACACACTTAACCCTTTATTTCTTTATCCTAAACTTCGGATCATCCAGCCAAGTAATATAAGGAGGTTATGTGTCTCCCTGTCCTTTCTTCTCTTCCTACCAGTGTTAACATGTCAAAACTACATGTTTTATATCTTTTTTTTTAAGATTTTATTTATTTGACAGAGAGAGACACAGTGAGAGAGGGAACACAAGCGGGGGGGAGGGGGAGTGAGAAGCAAGCTTCCCACTGAGCCAGGAGCCCGATTCAGGGCTCAATCCTAGGACCCTGGGATCATGACCTGATTTGAAGGCAGCCACTTAATGGCTGAGCCATCCAGCCACCCCACATCTTTTATATCTTGTTCCATGATGATAATTAGTTGTTCAGTGCTTTACCCATAAGTTGATATCAAACTTTGAAAATTTTATAAATAGAATTTATAATATTCTGATTGTATTACTATTACTCATTTTAGAATCAAAATGGAAAAAAATGTTTGATCTCAAGAAGGATTTATTAAATGTGTATTCTTTATTTTTATACTCTATTGTTTACTCAAAATGATACCCTCTATTTGTTTTCTTCACATATTTTTTAAAGATTTTATTTATCTATTTGAGAGACAGTGTGTGAGAGAGAGCATGTGCACTGGGGAGGGGCAAAGGGAGAGGGAGAAGCAGACTTCCCGCTGAGCAGGGAGTCCAATGCTTGGGACCCTGGGATCATGACTTGTGTCGAGGCAGACACTTAATCACCTGAGCCACTCAGGTGCCCCTGTTTGCTTCATATTTAAAATTTGACTTGCCTTTAAAAGTTTTTTGCCCAGTTTCTGATCATCTTGCTGTTATAGTTGATGGAGAACACATAGCTTCATCTTATTATCACATCCGTGAAATGGAGACTCTTCTTGAAGACATTCTTTAAACATGCCTCCACATGCCACCTGATGGCCATTCTTAGATTATTTATTGTTGTTATTTTTTTATTTTGTTTCTAAAATTGTTCTATTGTTTCTAAGATGCCATGATTTCTCTCTCTTGGATTCCTCTTTCAGTTAGCTGGAATAGATTTTCAAGTTTGTTTTTTTTGTTTTGCTTTGTTTTTGTTTTTAGAAAGAGGAGGTGGAAAGTAAATTTTCAGAATTCTTTCATGTCACTCTTAATTGACACTTGTTATTGTTATGTTTGTTTCCTAACATGAAATGTTGATGATGAGAAAGAATGATGATGCCATTTTGGTTCTTACTCTTTTGCAGATGACACGCTTTCCTTTTGGGGAAGATTTAAGATATTCTGTCAGTGGAGTGCTGAAATATCATCAAAATGTGTATGCCTGAAACTTTTTTTATCTGTTCTGAAGACTTGAGATAAATCTTCTTCTATTTAATTATCTTCTCCTTTCATTGTCCTTGTTCTTTTATCTTTGAATGATTTTTAGATTAGGTTTGGACATTCTGAATCTACCCTCCATGTCTCTTAAAATTCTTCGAATATTTCCCATTTAATTTATACTTTGGAACATGTTCTAGGGATTTTCCTTGAATTTATATTAATTATAAATATGTCCTGTATCTGTTCCTGTTATTTAGTCTCTTTAGTCTATATTTTATTTTGCAATCATTTTATTTGTCTCCAAGATCTCTTTCTTGCTGTCTAATTGACACTTTTTTACAGTTGCTTGTCTTATTATGGATGACTATTTCAAATATATAAGAGAAGAATAAATATCGTTTTTTAAAAAAAGAAAACATTAGAAAGCACATTATTTCTCTACCTTCTGGGTCCATGTTTCTATTGTCCACTTTGATCTTTTTCTTGGAAGTTGTGAATTTTCTTCAAGTAACAAATGAACCGTGGTCTACTATTCATTTTTACCAATGAAGAACTACATTGACTGTGTAATATGTGGCCTGAATTTTTTTTTAGGAATTGTGGGCTGTTGTCCCCAATGACTCACACTCTGAAAAAGAAGACTCATTCTGTGTAAGGATAAGGACCTGTTCCCGTACAGATTTTGCTTTAGGGTGTGCGGACAGGAAGTGTATAGGCAAGCCCAGGGCTACCACTGTCACCAAGGTAAAAAACATTTCATTTTGAGGTTTTATTTGCTAGAATTTGTAGATGCAGAACACAGAATCCACTTCAGTTAGTTTAACCAAGAAGGAATTTCTCAAGAGATATTAAATAACTCACTTAATTGGTGAGCGAGTTGGAGGATCATCTTGTAGTAGAAACTACTAGAAACAAACTAACAAAAAACAACTGTGAGAACCTCACTGAAGAACTGGTCTAATTGGAGAACAGCTGCCACCTGCACCCTAGAGCCCAAGTAGATGCCCTGTGCCCAACCTGCTTCTTTGTGTAGGTCATGCCCAAATCAGAATCTTGTATGGACATAGCTGATTGGAGAACCAGTCATATATCTACATTCTGGTTGCAACGTAGGCTAGAAAATAAAGGCTTTCAAAATTGTATCTCAGGAAACAATATTCACAATACTGGGAACCACAAAAAGTAGAGAAAATGCTCTAAAGATTCAGAGCAGTCATAAATGTTCAATATCCCCTACATGGGGAAACGTACTTGAATTTATTTCCATCTCCTGGTCCAGCTGCCTTTCCTTTTTTATGCCACTGGTCCAGTGACATTGTACATTTTTCTTTAAAGATTTTATTTATTTATTTAAAAGAGAGAGAGCTCACACTCATGAGAGTGTAGGAGGGCAGACGGAGAGGGAGAAGCAGACTCCCCTCTGACCAGGGAGCCCGACATGGGGCTCAACTGCCAGGACCCCGAGATTGTGACCGATGCTGATAGCCTAGGATGCTTACCTGACTAAGCCGCTCAGGGGCCCCAGCATGGTACTTGTTTTATCCCTCTCTGTAGTCCTAACATACACACTAATGGACCCTTGACAGATGAATCTTTCTCATTAGAAGGGCCTACTTGAGGCTTAAGATGGGATTCACTGCTGCAGCCAACTGAACAGAAGAGGAAATTGAAGGGGCTGACTACGCCCAACTATGCACAGTAAGCCCTTTAACTAATTACCCTGATTCTTGCTCCAAGTTTGCTTGCACTCCCTCCATTTGTTGGGTCTCTGGAGGGCTCTACCAGGAAGCACTGTCTATCTCTACTGCAGCCTCTTGTAACTATTTTCTCCACTCTAACTAAGCATCAGTAAGACCCATCTAACTGCTGTCCTCCAGGAATTTGTCAAAACTTTTGGCTTGCTGATTGCATACTTCCTTTTTCTCTGCTGTTTTGTATGAATTAGTTTTGCATATCTGTGCTGTCATCTCACTAGGACCTTAGAAGGAATTGGAAATAAATGTGGAAATTGAGACACTCTTTTCTTACAAAGTTTAGTCCATATTTTAGAAAAAGGAAAAACAAAATCTTGTAGCCAGTCCCCTTCTCTGGCCTCTGCCCCATGTGTCCCTGAAGATTGCCTACCTGGGGTTGGTAAACTTTTTCTCTAAGGGCCCAGTAGTGAATATTTCAGGCATTATTGACCCTTTGGATTATGTTGCAACTTCTCAAATCTGCCATTATAATGTAACTGCAACCACAGACAAAACATAAGAAATAGGTACAGTTGTATGCCAACAAAACTTTATTTTCAAAAACAGACGGCAGGCTGGATTTGGCCAACAGACCATAGTTTCCCCACCCCTCTTCCACATGAAAGGTCCTGAGGGAGAATATACTGACAGTTTCAGTATTAGACAAGAAGTGGAGTATTTGAGGATGTATCTATCTTTCATATTGGATTGATATTGTTAAGCCAGTTAATTGTTTAAAATCTCAATTTCTCATCACCTGTAGATATTAAAAGTATGTTAACTATTTAAAAAAATGTAGGTTTAAGAAAATACCATCCTGGGTCTCCTGGATGGCTCAGTCAGTTAAGTGTTTGCCTTTAGCTCAGGTCGTGATCCTAGGGTACTGGGAGGGAGCCCCACCTTATGGAGCTCTTGGTTCAATAAAAAGCCTTGCTTTTCCCTCTCCTTCTGCCCCTACCCCTTCTGCTCGTGCTCTTTTTCTCTCTGTCTCAAATAAATCTAAAAAAAAAAGAAAGAAAGAAAAAAGAGAGATAGAGAGAATATACCATCCTGCACACAAAGTTGTTTTCTTGTGGTGCCAGTGAATGAAATAATGTCTCATGGGCTTTTTTGTGACTTGGCTCTTTGCGATAGGAAAGCAGCACTTAAAAAGATCTTTTTAGTGTATAGCATGCTGATAGCAGAGATAGTTTCCTCAGAAATTAACATGTTTACATGTAAAGGAGAAGAAAGGTAGAATCCGGGTGCCTGGGTGGCTCAGTGGGTTAAAGCCTCTGCTTTCGGCTCAGGTCACGATCTCAGCGTCCTGGGATCGAGGGATCGAGGCCCGCATTGGGCTCTCTGCTCAGCAGGGAGCCTGCTTCCTCCTCTCCCTGTCTCTCTGCCTGCCTCTCTGCCTACTTGTAATCTCTCTCTCTCTGTGTCAAATAAATAAATAAAATCTTTAAAGAAAATAAAAGAAAGAAAGGTAGAATCCCCCAAATAAGCATTAGGAGCCCAGCACTGTAGTGTTGCATGCAAATCTGGGAAATTAGCATTGAGGGGGCACCACAACAAAACACTGCTCACAATCATTTTCATAGGAGTTTTCCCTTCAATGGGAAACCTATGAAAATGTGGAGGCAGGAGAAGGACAGAAAAGTAGAGAGCAGCTATAATATAAAGTGTTTTGAAGTTTAAATGGATCAGAAAGTTGCTGAAAACCTATTTTCCCCACACTTTGACTAGGGTGGATTTGTGACAGAAGTAGATTATATTTCCCTCTTTCATTTAAGCCATGCCATACTTCAACACCAATAAAAATCCCTTTAACTCAGATGTTCAGCTTGACATTTGTATATGCAAACTGGAGAGAGAAAATTCAGCTCTAAGGTTGTCTTGGAAAGAGTAGTGAGTGAACCTTCTAGAGTCGGGCGTTAATCCTCCAAGTGAGGGAAAACCTTCCTGTTCAGCAGAACTGATTCTCTTGCTCTGTCAGTTGCTTCTATTGCTGTGGAGACTGATGGCACTCTTTGGGACTGCTTTTGAATGAGAAGTCTGCGCTCATCACTTCCACAGCCACACCAGCCCCTTGCTTTGCAAAGGAATTTTTACCTGTTCACTTTCTCAAACATCACTAACTTCCTAACCCGCGACGCCGTTGAACTGTACTTTATCTTTTTTTGATGACCATGTGGCTTGTGGATATTTTCCTTTTTAAATATACATCTTTGATTCTTAAACTCTTCCCGTTCTTGTTTTCTTCCTACATCTCTCCTTACTAGAACATTTAGAATATGTTTCCTCTGCTGCTGTCCTTTAAATATGAGGCTTTTCCCCAAATTCAGTGCCCACTGAGAGACAGTATTGCATAGTGATTCTGTGCATGGCTGTCTGAGCGAGATGGTGTGGCCTCAAATCCTAACTTGGGCACTTACGGCTAATGACCTCAGGCCAGTCCCTTGACCCTTCTATGTCTCCTTTTTTTTTTTTTTTTTTTTTTTTTTGTCTTTAGAATGGGGCTGGTGATAAAATTTACCTCACTGGATTTATGAAGATTTACTGGGTAAAACTGTGCAATGCCAGGTTTCTAGTACAGTAACATGCATACAATCTATTAGGAATCTTGATAAAATATAGATTCTGATTCAGTCATTTCAGATGGGGCCAGAGATTTTGTATTACTGACAAATTCCCAGGTGATACAGATGTTGCTGGTTTGCAGACACATGTGAATAGTAAGGAGAAGTGCTTAAAACCACATCTGGCACTATAGAAATATTGATGTCATCATGATTGTCTTCCATACAGCATTCTTCTTTCTTTGAAACATTCTCTCTCTCTCCTTCTGTCTCTTTTAATCTCATGCATGTCCTTAGCACCATCCTACCAGAATGAAAGTTTTCTAAGTGCAGAGGCTTGATTTCTCTTATTTTGTCCATGCATCCAGTAAATATTTGTTGGAAAAAAGGAAACAAAGGAGGGAAGGAAGAAAGGTAGAATAATATTCCATGTGAACAGACCAGTGGTAACCACAAGATTGGACTTCTGTCCAGAAATCCACTGCAACAGCACTGATTCTGCTAGATGCCTCCATCTGGAAGTGGCCCAGACTTCTCTAATTCAGTCCTTATAAAACTTACTGAATACTGGTACCAGTTTTCCCCTTGCATCCCTCTTTTCTCCAAATCTGTGACTCTTCTATACTTTTTATTTCTTTTTTTGGTACTCCCACACTTTTATTTGTTTCTTTTGTGATTGCCATTTTCTCTAAAAGGAAACTCCTAAGCCCATCTCTACCTGTCACAGCAGTACATACGCTTGGTGGCTCATCCCACACCCTTCCTCCCTCAAGGAGCTTTCCTGTGTGCCCCAGTGGATGCAGGTGCTCCAACGCTAATAATACTGCAGATGGTACCTTTTCGATGGCCCACATCTAATTGTATAATGGCCCCATACATGTTACCCCACTTGAGTCATTTAGGATTCTTGACATACCCCTGTACCATCTTTATTATTATTGTCACTCTTAGTTCTCCAAACGTTCTTTTTATATCATCCTGTTACTAATTCATAAATGAAATATTTCCTATTCTATCTCTGAGGATATAAATATTTTTGAAGTATTCTTCTCCATGCATCTCTCTTTTGCCCCAAATTTTTTTTCTGTGTGTTTTCATTTTTGTTTTGCATATTGGTATTTTTTTTCCCCTAAACTCTCTATCCTTTTCTCTCTGTTCAAACTTAAAAGTATGGTACCAGAGGTGGTTGGAAATTCTTCTATGCAGATGCCAATTTCAAATGTCAGTTGGTTGGGCTATTTTATTAGGGAATCCCAAGAACATTACATTTAGTCAGGTTGGTTAAAATCACTACAGAAGAATTTTCCAGTCTTTTCTAATCATTCATACATAAACTTTTATTTATTCCATGTTTTTACTAAAGTATCTCTGCTGTTAGCTCTGCCTCACTGTTCATAGACATATTTATTTTTTTCAGACATGAATCCTCCTGTCTTTTGCAGAGGTGGGACCCTAGCAATTTCCTGGCTATGCAAAGTGTAAGAAAGAATCTGGACATCAAATTCTTCTTGACCAAAATTGGAATGCAATCCTCAACCTTTTTCCGACTGTCACTCCCTCTTCTAGAACTTTCCATACTACCAACTCCTGATCTGTGTGAGTTCTGCAGTGAATAATGAGTTGTTTCTGAGCTCCCTCAGTGCTGCCTTCAGCTTTCCCACGTCTGCGTATACAAGCTTTTTCGCTAGTCTTTCTGATTTCAAACTGTCAGGCTCACATTGCTATAGCCCCCTCTTTCCTTCCATTACCCTTGTAGGTTTGTTCTCTCTTTTTTTTTTTTTTGCATATGATTTATTTATTTATTTTATTATTTTATTATTTACCCAAGGGGTACAGGTCTGTGAATCATCAGGCTTATACCTTTCACAGCACTCACCATAGCACAAACTCTCCCCAATGTCCATAACCCAGTCACTCTATCCCTACCCTCCCACACCCCAGTAACCCTCAGTTTGTTTCATGAGATTAAGACTCTCTTATGGTTTGTCTCCTTCCTGATCACATCTTGTTTCATTTTTTTCCCTCCCTATCCCCCATGACTCCCCACCCTGCCCCTCAAGTTCCTCATATCAGAGAGATCATATGATAATTGTCTTTCTCTGATTGACTTATTTCGCTCAGCATAATACCCTCCAGTTCCATCCATGTCGTTGCGAATGGCAAGATTTTGTTTCTTTTGATGGCTGCATAGTATTCCATTGTGTATATATGCCACATCTTCTTTATCCATTCATCTGTTGATGGACATCTAGGTTCTTTCCATAGTTTGGCTACTGTGAATATTGCTGCTATAANCGTGCCCCTGTGGTTCGCTGCCTTTGTATCTTTAGGGTAAATACCCAGTAGTGCGATTGCTGGGTCATAGGGTAGCTCTATTTTCAACTTTTTGAGGAACCTCCATACTGTTTTCCAGAGTTGCTGCACCAACTTGCCACCAACAGTGTAGGAGGGTTTCCCTTTCTCCGCATCCTCACCAGCATTTGTCATTTCCTAACTTGTTGATTTTAGCCATTCTGACTGGTGTGAGGTGGTATCTCACTGTGGCTTTGATTTGTATTTCTCTGATGCCGAGTGATGTTGAGCACTTTCTCATGTGTCTGTTGGCCATTTGGATGTCTTCTTTGGAGAAATGTCTGTTCATGTCTTCTGCCCATTTCTTGACTGGGTTATTTGTTTTATGGGTGTTGAGTTTGAGAAGCTCGTTATGGATTTTGGAAACTAGCCCTTTATCTGATATGTCATTTGCAAATATCTTCTCCCATTCTGTCAGTTGTCTTTTGGTTTTGTTGATGGTTTTTCCTTTGTTGTGCAAAAGCTTTTAATCATGATGAAGTCCCAATAATTCATTTTTGCCCTTGCTTCCCTTGTCTTTGGTGATGTTCCCAGGAAGAAGTTGCTGTGGCTGAGGTCGAAGAGGTTGCTGCCTGTGTTCTACTCAAGGATTTTGATGGATTCCTGTCTCACATTGAGGTCCTTCATCCATTTTGAGTCTATTTTTGTGTGTGGTGTCAGGAAATGATCCAGTTTAATTTTTCCACGTGTGCCTGTCCAGTTTTCCCAACACCATTTGTTGAAGATACTGTCTTTTTTCCATTGGACATTCTTTCCTGCTTTGTTGAAGATTAGTTGACCAGAGTTGAGGGTCCACTTCTGGGCTCTCTATTCTGTTCCACTGATCTATGTGTCTGTTTTTGTGCCAGTACCATACTGTCTTGATGATGACAGCTTTGTAATAGAGCTTGAAGTCTGGAATTGTGATGCCACCAACTTTGGTTTTCTTTTTCAACATTCCTTTGGCTATTCGGGGTCTTCTGGTTCCATATAAATTTTAGGATTATTTGTTCCATTTCTTTGAAATAAATTGCTGGTATTTTGATGGGATTGCATTAAATATGTAGATTGCTCTAGGTAACGTAGACATTTTCACAATACTTGTTCTTCCCATCCATGAGCATGGAATGTTTTTCCACAACTTTGTGTCTTCCTCAGTTTCTTTCATGAGTACTTTATAGTTTTCTGAGTACAGATTCTTTGCCTCTTTGGTTAGGTTTATTCCTAGGTATCTCATGGTTTTGGGTGCATTTGAAAATGGGATCGACTCCTTAATTTCTATTCTGTTTTGTTTTGGTATATAGAAATGCAACTGGTTTCTGTGCATTGATTTTATATCCTGACACTTTACTGAATTCCTGTATGAGTTCTAGCAGTTTTGGAGTGGAGTCCCTTGGGTTTTCCATATAAAGTATCATATCATCTGCAAAGAGTGAGAGTTTGACTTCTTCCTTGCCAATTTGGATGCCTTTTATTTCTTTTTGTTGTCTGATTGCTGAGGCTAGGACTTCTAGTACTATGTTGAATAGCAGTGGTGATAGTGGACGGCCCTGCCGTGTTCCTGACCTTAGGGGAAAAGCTCTCAGTTTTTGTCCATTGAGAATGATATTTGCTGTGGGTTTTTCATAGATGGCTTTGATGATATTGAGGTATGTACCCTCTATGCCTACACTGTGAAGAGTTTTGAGCAAGAAAGGATGCTGTACTTTGTCAAATGCTTTTTCAGCATCTATTGAGAGGATCATATGGTTCTTGTTCTTTCTTTTATTAATGTCTTGTATCACATTGATTGATTTGCGNCTTGCAGCCTGGGAATAAATTCCACTTGGTTGTGGTGAATAATTCTTTTAATGTACTGTTGGAACCTATTGGCTAGTACTTTGTTGAGGATTTTTGCATCCATGTTCATCAAGAATATTGGTCTGTAATTCTCCTTTTTGATGGGGTCTTTGCCTGGTTTTGGGACCAACGTAATGCTGGCCTCATAAAATGAGTTTGGAAGTTTTCCTTCCAGTTATATTTTTTTGGAACAGTTTCAGGAGAACAGGTATTAATTCTTCTTTAAATGTTTGGTAGAATTCCCCTGGGAAGCCGTCTGGCCCTGGGCTCTTGTTCGTTGGGAGATTTTTGATGACTGCTTCAATCTCCTTACTGGTGATGGGTCTATTCAGGTCTTCAGTTTCTTCCTGGTTCAGTTTTGGTAGTTTATATTTCTCTAAGAATGCATCCATTTCTTCCAGATTGTCAAATTTGCTGGTGTAGAGTTGCTCATAATATGTTCTTAGAATTGTTTGTATTTCTTTGGTGTTGGTTGTGATCTCTCCTCTTTCATTCATGATTTTATTAATTTGAGTCCTTTCTCTTTTCTTTTGGATAAGTCTGGCCAGGGGTTTATCAATCTTATTAATTCTTTCAAAGAACCAGCTCCTAGTTTCATTGATTTGTTCCACTGTTCTTTTGGTTTCTATTTCATTGATTTCTGCTCTGATCTTTATGATTTCTCTTCTCCTGTTGGGTGTAGGCTTTCTTTGCTGTTCTTTCTCTAGCTTTTGTAGGTGTAGAGTTAGGTTGTGTACTTGAGACCTTTCTTGTTTCTTGAGAAAGGCTTGTATTGCTATATACTTTCCTCTTAGGACTGCTTTTGCTGTGTCCCAAAGATTTTGAACAGTTGTGTTTTCATTTTCATTTGTTTCCATGAAATTTTTTAATTCTTCTTTAATTTCCCGGTTGACCCATTCATTCTTTAGTGGGCTATTCTTTAGCCTCCATGTATTTGAGTTCTTTCCAACTTTCCTCTTGTGGTTGAGTTCTAGTTTCAGAGCATTATGGTCTGAAAATATGCAGGGAATGATCCCAATCTTTTGGTACCTGTTGAGACCTGATTTGTGACCCAGAATATGGTCTATTCTGGAGAATGTTCCATGTGCACTGGAGAAGAATGTGTATTCTGTTGTTTTGGGATGGAATGTTCTGAATATATCTGTGATGTCCAACTGGTCCAGGGTGTCATTTAAAGCCTTTATTTCCTTGTTGATCTTTTGCTTTGATGATCTGTCCATTTCAGTAAGGGGGGTGTTCAAGTCCCCTACTAATATTGTATTCTTGTCAATGTGTTTCTTTGATTTTGTTATTAATTGGTTTATATAATTGGCTGCTCCCATGTTAGGGGCATAGATATTTATGATTGTTAGATCTTCTTGTTGGACAGATCCTTTTAGTATGAGATAGTGTCCGTCCTCATTTCTTATGATAGTCTTTGTCTTAAAATCTAATTTACCTGTTATAAGGATTGCCACTCCAGCTTTCTTTTGATGTCCATTAGTGTGGTAAATTGTTTTCCAACCGCTCACTTTAAATCCTGTGGTGTCTTTGGATCTAAAATGAGTTTCTTGTAGAGAGCATATCAATGGGTCTTGTTTTTTTATCCATTCTGATACCCTGTGTCTTTTAGTTGGGGCATTTAGTCCATTTACATTCAGGGTAACTATTGAGAGATGTGCATTTAGAGCCATTGTATTGCCTGTAAGATGCCTATTATGGTATATTGTGTGTCTTTCTTGTCTATGTTTCTTTTAGGCTTTCCTTGCTTAGAGGACGCCTTTCAATATTTCCTGTAGGGCTGGCTTGGTGTTTGCAAATTCCTTGAGTTTTTGTTTGTCCTGGAAGATTTTTATCTCTCCTTCTATTTTCAGTGAGAGCCTACTGGCTATTGTATTCTTGTCTGCATATTTTTTCTCGTTTAGTGCTCTGAATATATCATGCCAGCTCTTTCTGGCCTGCCAGGTCTCTGTGGATAGGTCTGCTGACAATCTAATATTTCTACCATTGTATGTTATAGACCTCTTGTCCCGAGCTGCTTTCAGGATTTTCTCTTTGTCACTAAGACTTGTAAGTTTTACTATTAGATGACGGGGTGTGGACCTATTTTTATTAATTTTGGGGGGGCTTCTCTGTGCCTCCTGGATTTTGATGCTTGTTCCCTTTGCCAGATTAGGGAAATTCTGTATTAAGATCTGCTCCAATATNCTCTCTCTCTCTCTCTCTCTCTCTCTCTCTCTCTCTCTTCCTCTTCTGGGATCCCAATTATTCTAATATTGTTTGGTCTTATGGTATCACTTATCTCTCCAATTCTCCCCTCATGGTCCAGTAGTTGTTTGTCTCTCTTTTTCTCCACTTCTTTATTCTCAGTCATTTGGTCTTCTATATCACTTATTCTCTCTTCTGTGTCACTTATCCGAGCAGTAAGGCCTCCATTTTTTATTGTACCTCATTAATAGCTTTTTTGATTTCAACTTGGTTAGATTTTAGTTCTTTTATTTCTCCAGAAAGGTCTTTTATTTCTTTAGAGNCATGCTTTTTCGAGTCCAACTAGCACCTTGATAATTGTCATTCTGAACTCTGGTTCTGTCATATTACTAATGTCCACTTTGATTAGGTCCCTAGCCATCATTACTGACTCTTGGTCTTTTTTTGTGGTGATTTTTTCTGTCTTGTCATTTTATCCAGATAAGAATAGATTCATGAGAGAACAAAATACTAAAGAGTAGCAATGACGCCAGAGAAATACACACTAACCTAATCAGAAGAGACTCGAGATGGGGGAAAAGAAAGAGGGAAAAATATTTAAAAAAAGAAAGAAAAAGAAAAAAAGAAAAAAACAGTATTTGTATCTATTTCTGTTTATATCTATCTCTGTCTCTGTCCCTATGTCTATATCCATTTCTATATCTATATCTACATCTGTATCTAGTAGATAGGTGAATTGAACAGATCCTATATTTATACAAAAGAATATGGTTAAATACAATGAAGGGTTAAAATATGATTTTAACAATGAAAATGTAAAAAGATTTTTTAGAGGTATTGATAAAATAGTTTAAAAACTTTAAAATAGGAAAGAGGAAAAAGTTTAAAAGAAAAGAGTAAGAAAAATAATTAAATTCAAAGAATTTAACTTTGAAAGACTGAAGGATCATGGGGAAATAGCCATGATTTCTATGTGCTTTTTTTCCCTCACTCTGGAGTTCATAGTTCTCAGTGATTGGTGAACTTGGTTTTGGCTGGATGTTCTTGCTGATCTTCTGGGGGAGAGGCCTGTTGCTGTGATTCTCAAGTCTTTGCCCGAGGCGGAATTGCACCGCCCTTGCCAGGGGCCAGACTAAGTAATCAGCTCGGGTTTGCTCTCAGGAGCTTTTGTTCCCTGAATACTTTCTGTACAGCTTTGGAGAACGGGAATGAAAGTGGCGGTCTCCCAGTCTCCCACCCAGAGGAGCCGAGAGCTCAGGGCCCCACTCCTCAGAGCATCCTCAGAGAAAAGCAGTCAGTCCCTCCTGTCTCCCTGGTCTCCAGCCACAGTCCGAGTTCACCCAGCCTGTGACCAAGCGTTTCTATCTCTGGTGCACGGCCCCGTTTAGAGTCTCCAAACCCAGCAGATTCCTGCAGCACGCTCCTGTGCCACTCCTCCTGGAGGAGGAAGGAGGGGGTGTCTCCAGATCTGCCACCCGTGGGGTCCCCACTCAAAGAGCAGTGGCCTGACTGTGCTTTGGATCACGGTTTAAGGTAACACCCAGATGGGAGACACCTCCTCTGCTTGGCTCCGTCTTTCCAGTCAGCTTTCACTCTCTGATACCTGGGAGCTCTGTCACTCTCAGACACCCCTGGTCTTTTTGTGTCCCTGTGGGTCCTGAGACCACATTGTCCCCGCAAGGGCTTCACCCCCCACTTAGCCTCTGGGACGATGTCCCACAGTGGAGCAGACTTCTAAAAGTTCTGATTTTGTGCTCTGTTGCTCTCTCACTTGCCAGGAGCCGCCCCCTCTCCCCGGGGTCTATCTTCCCGTCGTTTCATATTCGCTTCTCTGCACGTCCTACCTTCTGGGAAGTGGTTGATTTTCTGTTCCTAGAATTGCTGCTCTTCTTCTCTTTGATTTCCTGTTGAATTTGTAGGTGTTCAGGATGGTTTAATAACTATTTGGGTGAATTTCTAGGACCTGATGATAATCGGTCTCCTACTCCTCTGCCATCTTGCTCCTCTTAGGTTTGTTCTTTTAAACCATCTATTTATCATCATTTTACTGGAGTTTTAGGAAGGAGTGCATCTAAGTGAACTTGTCTGATTCTCCCGTGAGGCATTTTTTTTTTCAAAACTTATATTACTACTTTCACTTTATGTTAAGAAATATTTATGAAATTATGGTTTTTCTGAGCATTTACATTTTTCTTATATATCGCAAATAAGCACACACCATGTTTTTAATTGTCCACACAATGCCCAAGATTATTTAATGAACTTTTCATTTTAAGCATAACATATTTTGAGAAGTACCATGCAATATAACTCAGTATGGAGTCGACACTTATTAGACATTTGTTGATTTGAAGAATTAACCATCCCTGGGCATTCTTTAGAATAATTGTTTTTAATAGTGTATTTTACACAATGTGTTCTTGTGTGAGTGTGTGTGTGTTTTTGTCTGTGTGTGTGTGAGTGTTTAGCAGCTGATCATTCAGCCACTTAATGGAAGCAACACTACAGATTGTCTCTGTACCCCCAGGAACAATTCCCCACTGCTGTGTTACCATATCACTCAGCAGTGTTGGGACCCTGGCAGTGGTGTAAGTATTATCATTATTTTCCGGAATATTACCATCTGCTCATTTGATCCATTAACCTCCTATTGTACCTCATAAAAGAAATGTCCAGCTATAGAAACAGATACACTGTAGAACTAAGCAAGGGAAAATATGTTTGATGCACATTTTGCTTTGGGAACAGGGGTCAATGCTTCTCTGATTTTCTTTCTCTTTCCTAAATAGTTCATTAACTTTCCTGAAGGGAGATTGTAGATTATCCTCATAAATGAAATGATCCTGGTGTAGTTTGTTTATTTACTGCTGGTAACAGGTTAAGGCAAATCAATTAACCTTTAAAATTGTCATTTCTTTGTGTCCACCAAGGGCAGATGAAATAACTATACTTGTAGGTAGTTAAATTCATGTACGGCTTCTCTCCTCTCCCACAGCCTCAAAGGATGGCTTTTTTTGGCCAATCATGGTACTTTGTAGTACCTTGAAATGATGTAATTTTTATATTAATCATATTAACATTTACATGAAGTTGTAAAGTCTGATAAGTTATGTGATTTGGTGGTTTACCTGAATTATTTATGCAGGTACTTTTCTGTATTTCTTATCATTTAATAGTAATAGTATTACTCTTATAATATATGCTATATTACAGACACTCTTTTGAGAACAATGCCTATTAACTCATTTAATCTTCACAAATACCTTTGAAGTTGATATTATTCCACTTAACTAATAACAAATGAGGCACTAGAGAATTAAGTAACTTTCCTAGTCACATAGCTAGTAACCAGTAGGGCAATGGCCTGAAACCATGCCCTCTGTCTCCAGAGCCCACCTTTCAGCATCACACCCCACCACCACCTTAATTCCTAAGATAATTCAGGTCCATCTGAACTATAGTAGTGAATGTCCTTGACTGAAGAGTGAAGGGAAGTATTTTTTTTTCCTGACCCGAAGTTATGCTTCTTATAAAGATTCTGTAGGGTACAGGATCTATAAACGATATTTATTTTAATTCCACTGCTTTCCAGATTAAATTATGACTTCTGTTAGTTTATTAACTTTAATCTTGTTTAAGGCTTAATATTAATCTAAAATTAAGATAATGCAAGGTTAGTATACTTCTAAACTAAAGAAGTTATTAAATTAATAAATAAAAATTAAATGAAATACTTAGGTATAAATCTAACAAAATATGTACAAGACCTATATGAGGAATACTATAAAACTTTAACCAAAGAAATTGAAGAACTGAATAAATGGAGGGATAGTCCAAGTTCATGGGTAGGAAGACTTAATATTGTCACATCAGTTCCTCCCAACTTGTCTACATAATCAGTACAATCTCATTCAAAATCCAGCGAGTTATTTCGTGGATATCGACAAACTGATTCTGAAGTTTATGTGGAGAAGCAAAAGACCCAGAATAAGCAGCACAATATTGAAGGAAAAAAAAAATAATGTTGGAGGACAGATACTGCCTGACTTCAAGACTTACTATGAGGCTGCAGTAATCAAGATAGTGTATTGGCAAACTAAATGAAAATAGATCAGTGGAACAGAATAGAGAGCCCAGAAATAGACCTGCATAAATATAGTCAAGTGGATCCTCAACAAAGAAGGAAAGACAATGCAATGAAACAAAGTTAGTGTTTTCAATAATTGGAGTTGGAACAACTGTACACTGACATGCCAAAAAAAAAAAAAAGAAAAAAAAAAGAATTTAGACCCTGACTCTATACCCTTCACAAAAATTAGCTCAAAATGGATCATAGGAAAAAAAAAAAGGATCATAGACCTACATTTAAAATTTAAGACTATAAAATTTCTGGAAACAACATATGAGAAAAACTGGATGACCTTGGTTGTGGCAATGCCTTTTGACATACAAAAAGCACTATCTATGAAATAAAGACTTGTTAAACTGGATTTTATTACAATTAAAAACTTCTGCTCTGCAAAAGATAGTGTCAAGAGAATACGACATACTATAGAGTAGAAGAAAATATTTGCAAAAAACACTTCTGATAAAAGGTCTATTATCTAAAACATACAAAAAACTCTTAAATAATAAAAACAACCAATTCTGTTAGCCAAAGACCTTAACAGACACTTCACCAAAGAAGACCTACAGATGGCAAATAAGCATATGTAAACATGTTCCACATCATATGTCACCAGATAAGTGAAAATTACAATAACAATGAGATATCACTGAACACCTATGGAAAAATCTAGAATACTGATGCTGAACAACAAGAATTCTGATTCTTTGCTGGTGGAGGTCAAAATCGTACAACCACTTTGGAAGATAGTTTCTTATGAAACAAAACATAATCTTACCATGAATTCAGCAATCACATTCCTTGAAGGATTTGTAAACGTATGTCCCTGTGAAAACCTGCACATGGATGTTCATAGCAGCTTTATTTATAATTGTCAAAACTTGGAAGCAACAAAGACGTCCTCAGTAGATGAGTGGATAGATAAGCTGCGACACATCCAGACAGTGGAATATTATTCAGCACTAAAAAGAAATGAGCTGTCAAGTCATGCAAAGACATGGAAGAAATTGAAATGCATATTACTAAATGAAAGAAGGTAGCCTGAGAAGACTACATATTGTATGATTCTGAACATATGACATTCTGGAAAAGGAAAGACTGTAGAGACATTAAAAGGATCAATGTTTGCCAGGGCTGGGGATAGGTGAGGAATTAATAGGCAGAACACTGAGGATTTTTAAGGTAGTGAAAATACTCTATGATACTATAATGACAGATACATGTCATTATACATTTGTCCAAACCTATAGAATGTACAGCACCAAGAATAAACTCTAATATAAACTATGGACTTTGAGTGATTATGATGTATTGTTGTGGGTTCATCAGTTGTAACAAATATACCGTTCTGGTGGGAGATGTTGATAATGGGAGAGGCTATGCATGTGTAGGGGCAGGGGGTTCATGGGAGATCTCTTACATTCCCTGCAGTTTTTCTGTGAACCTAATACTGGTCTTAAAAAAAATTAAGTCATGGGGCATCTGGATGGTTAGGTCAGTTAAGCATCGGACTCTTGGTTTTGGCTTAGGTCATGATCTCATGGTTGTGAGATTGAGCCCAGTGTCAGGCTTTGTGCTCTGTGAGGAATCTGCTTAAGATTCTCTCCCTCTCCCTCCCCCTGCTTATGCGTGCTTTCTCTCAAATAAATAAATAAATAAATAAAATCTTTAAAAAATTAAATTGTATCAAAAAACAGAAATCATATTCAATGCTTATAATTTAATTTTACATTGTTAAATCTGTTGTCTAAATGCTTTAAATACATGGTTGTTTCCAAATGTATCAACTTAGTTGAAAATGTTACTACAGTAGCAAAAATTGAGAAAGGCACTGACCCTCACTTACACCCCTTTGGGAGGTGAAGACTTCAGCAGAGACTAAAAAGCAATTAAAAAATAAAAATTGATGCATTTCTTTTCATCAACCTCTACTTCTGTGACAGTTTTTTTTAATATATTTTCTACAGTTTTGTAAGTTCATTACTACCTTGTTCCAAAAACTGTCCCCATTATCTGAGTTAAATTAGTTCTGTTATTTCATAGCTCGTTGATGAGGTAATCTTCTTTTTATTCTTGACAAAGGACTGTTTTACATCTTTATTTGGCCTCAGAGCTGAAACTATTCTCATAGAGAATTAAAAATTGGGGGTTTAAATAGGAAGCTAAAATGGCTTGATGTATATATTTGAATGATTCAACATAGAAATGTCGAAATAATCTAGTCTGCCAGTTTTCTTAAAAAATCATAACTTTTAGGCTTATTCAAGAAAGAAAGACGTAAGGAAAGATAATATAGGCATTTCCCTAACTTAGAGTCACATAGTATTATCTTTTAAAGGAGAGTTCATGTGAGGGGCGCCTGGGTAGCTCNCGTAAGGAAAGATAATATAGGCATTTCCCTAACTTAGAGTCACATAGTATTATCTTTTAAAGGAGAGTTCATGTGAGGGGCGCCTGGGTAGCTCAGTGGGTTAAAGCCTCTGCCTTCGGCTCAGGTCATGATTTCAGGGTCCTGGGATCAAGCCTGCATCGGGCTTTCTGCTCAACAGGGAGCCTGCTTCCTCCTCTCTGCCTACTTGTAATCTCTCTCTCTGTGTCAAATAAATAAATAAAATCTTAAAAAAAAATTAAAGAGTTCATGTGAAAATTTATGTGAATAGAACTTAAAATATTTAAAGAATAGTCACTAAATATATACTCATGTACAGACGACATGATCTATGCATGCATATGAAAAATCTACATATTTAAAATATATTTAAATATAGAGTTAAACATACACATATATTAGGTCCATGTTGTGATAGATTTGACTTTAATAAATCTAGAATATATCTGGTGTGTCTGTTTCTCCAAGACAGTGCAACACTGGTCTTCAAGTTATCTCTCTTTGTCTAGACCTATCTTTTTGATATAAGAAGATCAGATTGATGGTGAATATGAGACAAATATGCTTAACACTAAAACAACTTATTCTTACAGTGTTTCAGGTCAAGGATAACCCTGAAAGAGGCTTGCTAAAGTATACTAGAAGAACAGTGCCCTCACTGAATCAGTAAATAGCTTGGTTTTCCAAGGTATAAGGTAACTGTCAGTGTCCCCAGAAACTACTTGGGTATTTTCAAACCAAAGGAATTTAATAATTGTAATGGTTACAAAAGTGGGGGAAGTGCTAAGGAGCAAAGACAGGGACGGGGAGTATCTTGGAGTTCAATTACTAAGAAACTGCTGAATACCCTTATTTGTGGAAGAGAAAAAGCAAAATGGTGATCCCTGGAATCTGTAGACCCAGCTAGAGCATCTACTGAGGCCACCATTGCTAATGTGCAAACAATTTCTTCTGTCATTTGCAGGAAGGCTGCACTCTGACTGCATTGCCAGTTTATCTCTCTCTCTGTATATATATAT
>LNAC01000575.1:74859-97256 GCA_002007465.1 Ailurus styani
TATATATATACCACATCTTCTTTATCCATTCATCTGTTGATGGACATCTAGGTTCTTTCCATAGTTTGGCTATTGTGGACATTGCTGCTATAAACATTCGGGTGCACGTGCCCCTGAGGATCACTACCTTTGTATCTTTAGGATAAATACCCAGTAGTGCGATTGCTGGGTCGTCGGGTAGCTCCATTTTCAACTTTTTGAGGAATTTCCACACTGTTTTCCAGAGTGGCTGCACCAGCTTGCATTCCCACCAATAGTGTAGGAGGGCTCCCCTTTCTCTGCATCCTCGCCAACATATGTCGTTTCCTGACTTGTTGATTTTAGCCATTCTGACTGGGCACACCATTTATTTATATATAATTTTGTTTCCTAATTGTTTATTGCTGCTGTAGATTTTTGCAAGAAAAGTTGATTTTTCAGTCTTTTGTTTACTTCTTAGGATAGTGGGGTGATTTCCAGTTTCCTTAAGTGTAAAACTGGAAACTGGAAGTCAAAGATGCTCATTTCTCTTTAATTTTTATTATGGATTTTTTAAAAAATTTCAGNTTTAAATTTCAGAATAAAAAAACATTTTTTCCACAAAGGAATTTTATTTGTTTTTGTCATTCTTCTGGAAGTGCTGACAGTTTCTGACCAGTTAACCATTATGAACAAGGGTATATACACTGTTTAGATTCCAAAGTTTATAGTTTATATAGTATCTCCTATTAGATGTCTCACTAGGAGAAGGCCCTGGATTTTTCTTCTGTGGATGCTCAAATTAATAGTTTGGAAAAATTCTCATAAGGTACAAATCAACTGTCTCAGTTCAGGCTGTTACAGCAAAAGTGTCCTAACTAGGTGGCCAAAAGAACAGAAATTCATTTCTCACAGTTCTGGAGACATGGAAGATAGGATCAAGATCCGACCAGCTCAGTTCCAGGTGAGAACCCTCTTCCTTGCTTGCAGATGGCCAACTTCTTGCTGTAACCCCACATGGATAAGATGGCCTCTTTTGGGTTACTTCTTATGAGAACACTAATCCCATTCATGAGAGTTTCATTCTCATGACCTAATTATTCCAAAAGACTCCATCTCCAAATACCATCTCACTGAGGATTGAGTTTCAGTATATGAATTCTGGGGGGGACACGCACACATGCAGTCCATGGCACCAGATTAAACTTGCCTTCTGGCTTCAGTGTGGTATTAGTTACTATACTGGCAGATCAGCAGTGCATTCAAGAATGTATTAACAATGTGTTATCCAATGTATTTGCTTTCACTGGGGTGTGCTTTGTACCCCAATGTTGGGAGATGGAATGCATAACAATAAAATAAAGTGGTTCATAACAGTTGAAGTTAGGAAATAATCTAAATTTCAGCCAACAGACAATGAGACAAATAAATAGGCAAATTCTAAGACATCCATTCTGGCACATAAGATACCCAACAGCTTTTCAAAGAGAATTTATTACTATTACTATCTATGTGTGCTGAAATGTAAAATTATTTTGTATTTTGAGAGAAAAGCAGAATAATATGAGTGAGATAATACATACACACACAGATATGTACCTAATGTAAATACCTTAAATAATTCTGCAAGGATGCATTCAAATGGTTACCAGCAACTACTTGAAGAGAGGACTGGGAGGTCATTGGTGGAACTGGGAATTGAAAAAGGAATTTGCCTGTTAATCTATAGCCTTCTGAAATGTTTACATAAAAATATTTACATTTTTAGGAAGTAAACATTCGTGTATTAAATTTTTAAGAAAAATTTCAGGAATCTTGATAGAAGCTAGACTAATTGCCAATATGTTCTTTATATGAATGAATTTAGTCTCCTGAATATAATAGCATTTATTTTGTGATACCTGGTGGCATCTTTATTTATTTTAAAGATTTATTTATTAGAGAGTGCACACACATGCGAGCTGGGTAAGGGACAAAGGGAGAGGGGGAGAGGGAATCTCAAGCAGGCTCCACGTTCAGCATGGAGCAGACACAGGGCTCCACCTCAGGACCCTGAGATCATGAGCTGAGCTGAAATCAAGAATCAGATGCTTAACTGACTGACCCACCCAGACACCCCCAGATATCTTTATTTATTAGTTAAAAAGGTTTTGCTGAAGCAAAAAGCTTCTATTAAAAAAAATTCTATAAAAATAATTTTGTGAGTTAAAAATCTAAGAGGAAACTCTATTAAATCAAATAATACTCCTTTGAGGTGTGTGTGTATATATATATATACACATTACACACACATACATATGTACACATGTATATTTAATGTAGTCCGTTCTTCACCTTGATTTGGCATTGTTTGAATCATCAGTACATTTTGTGATTTCCATCATTTTAGTTGCTGGAATTTATGTTCTATTAGGGCTAAATCTATTAAATATTATATCCCTGATTTGTTCTTTGAATAAGTTTAAATTAATTTTAATTCAGAGCAGGAGCTTTCTTCTGTAGACACATGCAGGATTCGTTAAAAATAAATTACCAAATAACACATTTCAGAAGAAAGTTTATTTCTGTCATAGTAGTTTGTGATAGCTACTTTAGCAGTCTTGAAGATAATTAGTTTTCTCAATTAAATATTTTAGTTATTTTATTTAAGGCAGTAATTACATCAATAATGATCTTGAGACTAAAATTTTTCTTTAACACCTTCTTTATTTTTCATAATACATTTTTCACTATGAATTATTGACCTGGAAGATAAATATGAGAAGCTATTTAAGGACTTTTGCTTAATGTGTTGTCATGAGGATCCCATGCTAAAATGAAATATGCATATCAGAATGATAAATCCAGAGTCCCAATCTTCAGAACATACATTCAGAATTTTATTGTTTTCATGGTCTGTTTTGTTTGCAAACGCAGTGACCATTTTAATGCCTGGAACAAATACCATTGAAAACTTTTTCATAATACACGTCACCATGGCCCAGTATAAAGCACTGACTGTAGTGGCTTCCTTTTGCAACTGATAATGTGATAAATGATGTTTGAGGCATGATAAGGTGCTTGGCAGCTGGCAAGGAGACGTTCAAAGAGAGAGTAGCACAAGTAAAGCCTTCAAGGTCTGAAAGCGGGTTGTTCCAAATGCAAGAACGTAGACTGCTCTATGGCTGGAGCCTAGGGTTAAAGAAGCAATCTATATAGATGTATATATGCCTGAAGTAGTAGGCAGGAATGGTCACACCATGTAGAACCATTTACACCACTTCATGATTTACTAGGTAGGTTGATAAAGACAGGGAGATGAATAGATGGCTATGGGTACCTAGATGAAAAGATATGACTATATGTTCTGTATTACATAAGTAAAATGATATATAGTATTACCAATACTGACTTAAGAAAATCTAATCTATTTACATATGTTGAATTATATCTGCGTGTCCTTATGTAATCACATTCATCAACTCCTTTTACTTGTTAGATGCCTTGAATCTACACATTTGAAAATCTTATGAAATAGTACAGCATTGTTTGCTGGAGCAAAATTGAAGTTCCACAAAATCCCTATCAGTTCAGAAAACACTTGAATGAACTTCTAATGAGGATTTGGGTTATTAATTAGGCACGTTCACTAACATTTATTAAGGAGAATTGATAACAGGGCTCCCAATTTAAATTCATCCCTCTGACCTCATCATTTATTTTTGCACATACCCATTATGGTCCTGCAAAATTAATATGATGGACTATATCATTAAGTGTTAATTAGGTGGCATGTATTATCAATGATGTAGAAATTTAAAGGTGGTAGAGATGCTGCCCTTGAGATAGTTTAGAGGTTTTAAACAGGTGAAAACTTCTGTATTCTATGATCTGTTTAGTACATATGTCTGAATAGTTTGCTAATGGGCAAATAAACTTATTAGAATACTTCTTTCCCAAATTTAGTATGTGTCTTGAAATCTAACATAGGGCAAGTCCCTAATGTAAGTTCATTCTGGACAACATACCGCCAATCTGTGTATCATTTAAATTGCCCTGTTGTTCCAAACGGATATTCCTCCTTTTGTAAATTCTGTATGGTGGCGCTTGGGAACTAGCATTTCTCTGTAGAAAGTTTAACAGGAGGGAAGTATTTTTTTCACAGGAATTTTGCAAAAAAAANCACAAGAATTTTGCAAAAAAAATAAATAATCAGCAAAATCTCTTCTCTGCCTTAAAGCACTTGCTTATTCCATTTTTATTGGCTCTNTCACAGGAATTTTGCAAAAAAAAAAAATAATAATCAGCAAAATCTCTTCTCTGCCTTAAAGCACTTGCTTATTCCATTTTTATTGGCTCTTCCCAATTCTACATTTTTCAATGTTTTTATAGGTCAAGGGTGGGGGAGAGAGTCTTATTCCTGGCTTCTATTTTATGTGCCTTTAATAATACATAATTATATTTTGCTCAAGCTAAATATTCTTTATATTATTAGTAATTATGGTTTTGATCCCTTAGAGAGGACACCATTATTGGTCTTTTTGTCCATAATAACAAAGCCTAGAAATCACACTTTTGCTAACAGTATTTGAAGTTTGTCTGGTGCTACATTATTGTGTTATGATTGATACATAATTTAATGTATATATTATACTATTATTATATAGTATATATTTTATGTTAATACATGATTCATAAGAATGTCAGAGAAATGTGCTTTCCTGAATAGCTTAATATGGGAGTTGCTTTATTTCGTTGATTCTAAGGGGGGAGTCTTCACATTCTAACCTTTCTGAAATTGCAATGAGCCTTACAAGCCTTGACGTCTCACAGTCTCTTCTGGTCAGGGTACTCTTGGGATAATGATCATTGCCCGCTCATGAGCAGATTCTATTGGGACCCATACTGGCATATCTACACTACTTTCCATGTTTGATTCCACACACAATGTCTGAGGAGGACTAATTGAGTGTCTGAATTCTGCTTATTACCTTAAAACCTTCTAATAACAACTCCTGTTAAGATGTAGAAAGAGTCAACATCAAAACTGGCAGACTCTTGGGGCGCCTGGGTGGCTCAGTCCTTAAGCGTCTGCTTTTGGCTCAGGTCATGATCCCAGGGTCCTGGGATCAAGCCCCTCATGGAGCCCCGCCTCGGGCTCCCTGCTCTGCGGGAAAGCCTGGTTCTCTCTCTCCCACTCCCCCTGCTGGTGTTCCCTTTCTCGCTATGTCTCTCTCTGTCAAATAAATAAATAAAATCTTAAAAAAAAGAAAAAAGAATGGCAGACTCTGTGTCAGAAGCTTGGACAGAAAACTCAGAACATCCTCTGAAGAAAACCTACATCAGTAACCCGCTTGTCAGTTTCGAGAATGAAATCTGTACAGAAACATGGGTAGTGACATCTCTGAGTTGAAAAGTAATACAGAAAATTCAGACTCAGAATATGATTGACTATCATGAGTACTTTTATTTCACTTATATTTTCCTTTTTATGAGCGCACAAGAGTGATAGAGTTAAAATTATATGTCTTAGTAAATCTAACAGACCTCTTTCAACAAGTATGAAATAAAGATTCTAAGTAATAATAAAACCAGTGCTATTTTTAATTGGCAGCTTTTTAATTCTTTCATATAACATATAAAATAATGGTGTATGATGCAATTAATGGCACCTAGAACTGATTGAAAACTGTAATTGACTTCTTTTCCATAGTAAGTGCAGCACATATTATTAAAACTTTGGGTTTTTTTAAATTATTTTTTTGTGGGATCATCTCTATAAAGGTCAATTCTGGCCGTGCATACTGCTTATTAAGGTATAAAAAATACAGAACATAGGGCTGTATGTAAAGCAACAGTAAGGCAAAAAATGTTTCTTTTTACATCCCTGATATTAGTGTTTATTTTGGGGGAAGGGACTGACATTCAGTTGCAGGGGAAAACTCAATATAACTAATGCAAAAATCTTTATTTAACTTTTATTTTGATCAGAATTTTGTTATTTTTGCTAAATACTTATGTTTCATAAATGCAGAGACCTACCATTGACCATATTTGACCTAATAATTCTTGTGATCTGCTTTAGCAATTTGCAGGAAATTCGTTGAGTCCTGAGGAAAACAATATAGTGGAGATCAGTAGGTGACATCTAATATCTAAGTCTTATTACCTTAACATTTCATTCCCATAAACCTTTTTGTTATTTAAACCAGCAACAGGAAATAATACTTTTTGATGAAAGTCTTGGGATGATCATTTATTATATGCATTTTAAAATGTACTCCATCCGAATAGAGAAGAGAAAATGTAGATACTAGGCCTCCCTATGATGCCATTGAATGCTTTCTCTATTTAAAATTACTAATTTTAGTTTGCCACAGTGTCTGTTTTCCCTAGCTCGTAAATTCAGCAGCTGACTGAGACCTAACAAATGCAGTTTTTCTTTAAGGTATTAGAAATGTGGGAGGGCTCCTGGCACTGTTTCCATTATCTAGATAATTAGGAAGCACTTTGTACTGACAACTCCTAGCATTTATCTCACCACAGAGTTATTATTTGCATGCAAGGCTACTGACTGAACCTAACTGTGCACTTTTTAGCCACAGAGATCTCTTGTTCCATCTGTAAATCCACAGTACCTAGCACCTTGTCTAGCTCATGGCTGATTTTAAGTGCTCAGTAAATACAGTGAATGGAATATAAGCTATATGAGGTTAAGGACCTAATCTGCCTTGTTTTGGTTTGGTTTTGTCCAGTCGGTGCCTAGTAAATATCTTAAGTTAACAAATAAGTGAGGGGAAAAAGATTATTGAACTTTGAAATTATGATCAATTTTGAAGCAAATGACAGCAGAGAAGAGAAAAGATTTTAGCTACATTTGTGCACCTGACCTTTGAGAAACCGCAGAGTCACCCTTCCCATCACAGACCTCCCTCCCTTCAAAGCCCTCCTGTCCTGTTCAGCTGGAGACAAGAGCTAGCAGACAAGAAGGAAGGCATGCCTCCCTGACCCTGCTCCCACAGACTCCCGGCCAGCTGCAGCCCTGGGACAATCAGGTTTTCAGTAGGTCTGCCAAGAAGGTTCTTTTGACTTAAATGAATATTTATATACATAGCATTAAAAAGGCTCTAATTCAATGTTTAATAATATTTTGTCTCTGACCCAGTCCACTCTGAAGTTAGGATTCCAAATCATGAAATGAAAAGCACTTTTTTGTTGTTATTGTTGGATATTCATATCCTTAAGTTTGACTACACATTTTACGTTTGCTATTTAGAGCCATGTTTCTGGCTGAAGATTAATATAACTGAAATTCTACCTAGAATTATGAGTTCCAGAGCTGAATATAAATTGTGTCTCCATGATATCAATGATATCAGAGACACGGCTCTCTTCACTTGGAGCAGGATGTTATTTTATAGAGGGTAAAATTTATTTTTAAAACTTCAGCCCCTTTCTCTGCACTCTTGTACTTCTATAATTTTGTCTCTTTTATACATGGTTCCATGACCTACCCCCTGCCTTTTGCACATGTTTTTCTCTCTTTTCAAGCCCTAAGATCTTTCTTTCATCCCAATAGCTCAACGGTGTGAATTTTAAAATGAGTTATATTCCAAAGATTTGGGGAGGTGCTTATTTTAAGAAAGAAGGGGCTTGGAAAATTAAGCACTTCCATGGAGCATGGCTGTGTAAAACAACCAAAGCTGAGGCTTCTAGAAAAATAGTCATCTCTGCAGTCATCTCTGGGTGGCAATCTCCTGTCAATAACATGACTCGAGTCAGTTATTCTAACAGATGTTTCTGTAGATTACTGCCAGGGAAAACGCATTCCCTCTTTTCAATGGACACCTCAGATAGCAACATGCATTATGAGAGCAAAGTAAACAGGATTTATCTTAAGCAACAATTGAAGAGAGGATTGAAACAAAAGGAAAAAAAAGGGGAAAACTCATTGACAACTAAGTTGCTCACTTTCATTATCTCCCTCTCTGTCCCTTTTCCTCTTTAAAGACCCAGAGAACTACAGAAAAACACTCAAATGTGAAATTTAGGAAGTCAAAACTGAAAAGAACGTTTTCTGAGGTGAGAAAAAGGGCAAATGGGGGATGGGGGAAGCTGGTAAAAGAATGGGACCATAGCAGAATGACGGCAGCTACTAAAATAAAACATTCAGGCGAAGGTACTAGGGAAGAATCGTTTATATTTTGAACACCTGTTGTACTAGTCAGTAAAGTAGATATTTTAACCTAGGTTTAATTCCCATAACAACTTCATGAACTAGACATTATTATGTTCATTTTTCAAATTGGGAAGCTTATACTCAAATAGTTAAGTAGCTCATCCACGCTGTTACAGTTTGTTAGTAGCGTTATGGAACTGGGGACTCACGTCTGTTACTCCAAATGGAGGGTACGACAGAGAGTTGGACAACAGGTAAAGAGTTTGTGAGGTTGAAGCATCAAACGAGAAACAAAGATAATAACGATGGAAGTGATGATAATGTACAGAAGTAAGAACTTGGAGTAGAGAAGAAGGGATGAATGGAACATGAGCTTGGGTTTGATTCCAATGGCAAATGGCAAGCCAAGTAAATGGGTCCTTTAATATACTTCACATTTCAAATGTTTCCCACTATGGTCCTATAGTGGGAAAATTATATATTAAATAAAAAATTTATCTACTTTCCAACATGCTGACTTTGTAAGGTTCATCTGAGTAACATATTGATTTGAAGGGAGAACTCTACAGCTCATGAGATGGAGGGTGAGTTGGAACGCTCTGTTCATGACTATTTAGGCATCTGGATTCAGAGTTACTTGTCACCAATCACATTAGCTCTTGGGACCTCAGATGCCTCATTTACAGTAAAGACAGATGGACAGAATGAAATTTTCTTTCTCCATTAGTACTCTGTGGTTCTGTGATCCTTGATTAAAGGTATCCTTGGATGATTGTATCTCTCAGTATGATTTTTTAATTCTTTTCATTGTTGTTCTCTAATTTACTAAGCTATAAGATTTGTTGTTGGTTTTTGCTTCCTTACAGACTCATTTTTTTAGTTTTTAGACAATAGCTTGTACACAAGTTGTGGATTATTGTTTTGTGGCCTTAAATAATATTTAATCTCCATGTGCCTTTGTTTACTCATCTTTTAAGTGGGGGTAATGCAATGATACTATCTATGTCTTAGATTTAGTAGGTAATTGGGATAATTTAATAAGGTTCTTACTATACTGCTTGTCACATAGTAAATTCTCAATAAATGATAGTTCCTCTTACTTTTGCAAACTAAGTATTGATTATTTGCTCTTCAGAGCCTGCAGGCTATCTCCCCAGAACTTAAATGTAGCATTACCTATTTCCTTTTCTGGAGAAGTCATACTCCTTTCCATGGCTTCACAAATTGTGGCTCCAGAAATTATGCTTCAAAATATCCCATTTCCTTCATATTAATACGCATAAGCATTTTTATTTTAGTTGTATTCTGAGTCAGCCATTGATCTAGCAAATCTAGTGCTAGTTTAACCAAAGATTAATGATTCATGACTTTCCTGATGGATCATAGGTAACATTTTATAGTTGTTTATCCAAAAGTATACTATCATAATAAAGTTAAATTGACAAAAGCACTGAAGTCACTGTATTAATATCCTTAACTGCTTCACTTTTGCTAACAACCATGGGTCTATTCCTTTGATATATTATAAACTACATTTTCCCATTGCTGCTTAATATGTTTCATGCACAAATTGTGTCCGTATAAGACAGAAGAATGTACTGTTTTCAAAAGTAATGGTCATAAGAATCACCCAAGGAGCTTAGTAACATTTTTTTTTTTTTTGGCCCTACCTCCAGAAGTTCCGGTTCAATGGGTAGGTAGTGTGCTTCAACAATCTCATTGTCAGTGAGCACCCCAGGGGTACCACCAATCATACATTGGTTACTATAAATTAGAGACCAACTTAGAACCTTAATTTAGATTTCACATATAACAGCTTCTCAGTAAATTCTCAAATGAATAAATGAATGCAAGAATCAATCAGTGAGCAAGTGACTGTGTATCATCTTCTATGAGTGTATACTCTACCACCAATTCATGATTTATAAATGTTCCCTTTTTACTATTTGTAAATATGGAAGCAGAGATCTATTTGTTTTTAAGAGACTGTGCTTGGATTCACAGGACCTATATGTCACACATGGTTATTCCTGGTTGATTAGACCTAAATTCCTGAGATTTAGCACTTTCTCTTTCCTGTGAACATCAAATCTTTGTCTCATCACCATATGCAACAAAGCAGATATGAAATAATTCTTTGTCATGTGATAACAGTTCCCCCCTCCCATTGTTTCTTCTTTCTGGTATTTTTGCCAGATAATTTTAAAGAATACTAACCACACCCTGGTCACCACTCCACACAATTTAATCATCACATTGCATTTTGTGATGCAATTTGCTAGAGAGAATTTGTAACAAGAAAGTGAAGAGTGACACTTGAATTCATTTACATTATGTATTCCAGGATCATAAAATTGGCCTTAAGTGGTTTAATTATATTGTACTAATTTTGCTATACCTTGGATCAGTAGCTAATAATGAGTAGAAAAGTTTGGTGTGAGTTGGTGGGGCCAGAATTGAGACTGTATGTTTAAACGTAAGTAATCTGTTGAAAGGACTCAACTTCAAATTATGAAATGTAGAAATTGGTTGAAAATAAAAAGAGGATCCGATCGACCATTTCCTACTTTGTATAAGTGAAACTTTCTGTTTTGAGTTCTATTTTAGAAATTATTTTTCTGGAACACTTGGGTGGCTCAGTCAGTTAGACATCTGCCTCCGGTTCAGGTCATGATCCTGGGGTCCTGGGATCGGGTCCAGCATTGGGATCCTTGCTCAGCAGGGAGCTTACTTCTCCCTCTGCCTACCCCTCCTCCTACTTGCTTAGACTCTCTCTCTCACACACGAATAAATAAATAAAATCTTCTAAAAAAATAGAAATTATTTTTCTTCTAAGTAATATTTGTTGGAAAATTTGAGGGAAGTTAGAAAAAGCATAACAAAGCAACAACACATTAGCCACAATCCTATTGGTTAGCTTTAACAACAATGAATCTTTTGGTGTAATATCTGTTATTTTCAGAAATTTAAAGGTATTTAAAGCATATGTTTTGTGTCAGCTTTTCCCATTTAGTATTCTATTTTTAGCAAATTTTCATTACCTTAGGAACTATTAGAAAACATTCAAGTTACTGCATATTACTCTTTCATATGAATGTACCAATCTTTAGCTGTTCCCTATTATTATATATTTAGGTTATTTTCTTATTTTTTCCTTATACAAAGACAGACATCCTCAGGAATTATTGGATGTGCCTCTGATTATTTAATTAAAACAAGTTCAGGGGCCCCTGGGTGGCTCAGACGGTAAGCATCAGATTCTTGGTTTCGGCTTAGGTCATGACGTCATGGGTGTGAAATGAGCCCAATTTGGGCTCCACACTAAGTGGGGGGGTCTGCTTGACTCTCTCTCCCCTCCCCCAACTCACATGTATGTGCTTTTTCTCTCTCTCAAATAAATAATTAAATCTTAAAAAAATATAGAAAAATTTCAAGGAAGTGGAATTCCAGGGTGATATTATTTAATTGTTTTGCACAAAACTTTTATCAATTTATATCCTCCCAGTATTGTTTAAAAGCCCTCATCCTCCCATAGCATCATCAACTTAGGACCGACAGATTGTATCTTATTGATTCATTTTCCTTCTTTTTGGTTAGTAATAAGGTTGGAATAAATTCAAGCTTTAGTTTCCCCTTTAAATAAATAAATAAATACACACACACACACACACACACACACACACACACACACACACACACTTTTTCATTAGTTGGGAAGGCTGGGGGGAAAAAATTACTTTAATGGGAAAAAATCTATCCCAAGTAAGCTTTCCATGGAGTATAAAAATGACTGGATCAACCATGGAACTACTGAAAAACTTGAGAGGTTCAAATGCAATTGATCACCTTACCCTCATGATATTGACAGGAGAGTACTGAGGAAAACCAAACAAGAAATTATGAAGGGAAAAATGAGTCTATCCAGTAAATAGCTTAAAAGTTCAATTTATTTGAGATCACCAAAAAGCAGACCATAATGGCTAAGACCATGGGTTTTAGAATCCTGCAGCTGTGAGTTGAAGTCCCAGCTCTATCATTTATTTAGCTGGATCGTTTTGATCAAATTATGTTTCTTCACTATAAAGTGAGAATAAGAGGGCAATTTCATAGGAGCGCAGTGAAAGTGAAATAAAATTTTAAAATTCATATCCCAACTTTGAAGAGAAAGGCACTTAATAAATAGTAGTATGAGAAATAGCAAAAATTGTTATCGATGTGCTATGCCTGCTGTTACTCATATGCAGGGCAGCCTGACATGTGACCTTTGTGAACCTATAGGCCAGGGCTGGGAAACCTCTGTGAAGTTATTCCTCTAAAAACACCCCCACTCCCACCCCAACAACTCAACACCTGCCATTAGTACCTGAAATCTACCTGGAGAGATATGTCCTCTTAACGTAAACATTTTATATTTTAGAATAGAAAGATCTAGAAAAATCTAGAAAGAAGTATAAACTATTATACTTCATTATGAATTAGTCAATCTGATTCTGAGTGCAGATTTTAATAATGAGAAACTTGAGAGCTCTGCATGCCTGAGGGGGGCAGTGGAGAATTATATGTTGGGGTATTCCTGGCTCTGAAAAGTGACAAACCATTGCTAGTAATGTGTAAGAATAGTTAGGAAGGACAGTTACTGTATTAGAATAGATAATCTGTCAGTTAAGAGCTGAATACAGTGAATGTATTTAGTTAATGGTTTACAGAGGAAAACGTACATTGTGTATTCAGTTGGTAGGGATGAAATGTGTCCTTTAAATCACTGACTTTAGATATTGTGTGAAAACAGACAAGATAACTGGGGTCAGGTAGGAATACCACTGGAGCTCCAGATAATGAATCAGAGGTATTGGTGGCATCTGGACATGTTCGGTTCTCATCATTGGTCCTGGGGCTCCCTTTTGATAATGTCATTTTAATAATAAGAACCACATGGAAGCACATATTGGGCAGCTAAACAACAGGTGGTCTGGGAAACTTTGAAAGGCAATTGTATTATAGGCAAAGGGTGAGACCAGCAGTCTGTGAATCCAGATTGTAATAAAATAAATTTTTATGAGACAGCAAGATCCAGAACTTCTTGGGGATGTTGCAGACAAGTTGTCCCTTCTCTCTTTTTACTGTCCAAGTCAATGAAAATCAGTCAGATGTACCGTGTCTCCACCATGCTTTACCGGCTTTACCGGAGGTACTGCTCAGAATCCCTGAAAAGGAGACACAGAGCTCCTCCTGGTGTCTTGTGGGGCTTAAGATACCAGGTTTGTGTTTTTGGCCATGTTGCATCTTCTGTCAATATCTGTTTCCCATTTACTTGCAGCCACTATGGAAGTGGTGACACACCCAATAGAGTTAAGATTTTCAGAAGTGAAGACCACAGCAAAGATTTCTCCAGAAGGATGGTGGTAACTTCCTGTCACTTTGGGCAACTACCCCTACAGGGTCCGAGGATGTCATTTTACTCTCTCAGGAGTACATTGCTCAACAGTCGCTGAAACCGAACTTAGAAGATTGCATTTGGTGACTATTCAAATACCTAATTAGACTCACTGCCTCTATTTATAGTAGGAGGTTGAGGAAAATAGAAATAGCAAGTAAGAAATGGTGCTTTGAGGAATCAGGTCACAATTTGATCTTCTGTAAGGCTGATCCTAGTCTAGCTGCTTTCTTTTCCACAAAGAATAATTATGACCCAATTAATCCAAATACGGCTATTCAGATTTCTTCCTCTGACGATACATGTTAGAGGTCTGAAACTAAAATCTCAAGATTTGTTATTAGTGAGAAAGCTTCGTCGTAAAACCTAGCCACCTCTTGATTATCCAAGAACTCATTATTGTACTCTGATAGTGGCTTTTCCCAACCCTCTGTTTTTCCCCAGTCCCTCAGACTGCTTGCCTCTAGCTATTTCATTCCTGATTTGCACTTTCACTAGAAGATTGATCTGTAGAGAAATTGGATTCAAATGATTCATTTTTATTGCTTATAGAGGAGAGTTGATAGGAAGGAAGTCGAAATGACAGAAATGAGATTTTACATCTCTTCTATAGATTTCATTTATTCTATCCATGTTTATTGATTGTCTACTGTGTGTAACAGGTACAGTAGGGAATAGAGAGAGCATAAAACATGGCCCCTGCCCTCCAAGATTTCGAGATTTTAATCTCAGAAAAGAGAAGTGCTGTATACAAATTGTGTTATCTTGAATCCCTCATTGAGTAAGGCTGGTATAAATGAGTACATACACATTTAAAAAGAGCCTCACCACCAGAAGTTATGAGTGTGGTATAGATAGCATAGAAAATAAATGGTGGAAAAATTCAGTTTAGAGAGTGGCAAGTTTAGAGGGTATGTGATCAGGGGAAAATTTAAGGAAGAGCTGACATTTGTCATAAGTTAAATTTGTAAGAACATAATACCTTTGGTTATTTCAAATTCTGAAAGTATTACATATTGATTATATAAATTTGGAAAGTACAGAAAAGCATAAGGGGAAAAAAATCAAAATTACTCATAATACTACCACCTAGTGAGATATCCATTGTTGGTTTTTCATTTTTTTGTGGTTTTTGCGATATGTTGTAAGATTTCTTTCCCCTTTTATCAGTGAGTGTGTTTATATTTGTGTTGTGTTAGTCAAGGTCCTGATGGGAAACAGATGGCATAGTCAAATTATATGGGTGGGTAAACATAGGGGAAGCACAGGTTGGTGCAGTAACCTGGGGCTAGTAATAGTAAAGGAGCTCTTACTAACCCCAGGGTTGTTAATGAAGGGATGAGGGGAGGCTGTGACTACTGGAACCTGAGAGGAGAGAGTAGTAGAGAAAAACCTGCTAACTTGAGAGAAGCACTGTCCTTCGTTGAAGAGACTTGGCCAGCTCAGGTAACTTTACAGGGTGAGAATCAAGAGAATAAATACCCTGAGGTCCTCCTCTCCCCCTTGTCTTAGATCTTGTGCTGGGGCTTCCCATTGGCGGAACCCACCTGAAAGCAGAGATCAAAAGAGCCTACTGAATAGTGCTTACAAACCAGTTTTTTGGGGCAGAGAGCAGTGTAGAGAGAGGATCATGAGTAAATCTGGAAGGGCCAATCAGCCTATCTTTTAAAACTGGATCAGTGTCTACATACTGTTTTATAACCTGCATGTTGTAACTGTTATTGACATGTACATTATTGTTATTAAGCGCTCTCCTATGACTTTGAAAATTCAGGTGTTTCTAATTCTTTCACTGTTAAAATTAATACGGCAATATGTGTATTGTACTTGTTTGTTTTAGCTCCATGCGTACCTCTTTATTTTCTTAAGATTGATCCCAAGAAATGGAGTTGATGGGTCAAAGGAAATGTTTATGTTCAAGAGTCTTTTTTTTTTTAAGATTATTTATTTATTTATTTGACAGAGAGAGAGAGAGAGAGAGAGAGAGAGAGAGAGACAGAGAAAGAGGGAACACAAGCAGGGGGAGAGGGAGAAGCAGGCTTCCTGCCAAGCAGGGAACATAATGTGGACCTCGATCCCAGGACCCTGGGATCATGACCTGAGCCAAAGACGCTTAATGACTAAGCCACCCAGGCACCCTATGTTCAAGAGTTTTGATGTATAGTGCAAAATTATCTTCCCAAAGACCATAACAGTGTCATAAAGTAAAACTTTAATGGGTAAGATTTTTATATATGGAGATGGCTGTACTATTCATAGATGGAAAATTTGGAAAGACTTCCCAGTGAACATTATGAAAAAGAAATGGAACTGAAGAGCACATGGTGCATTCAGCAATGGATAACTAATCTAACTTGACCTTAATAGAATTAGTAAGAGGGTGTAATTATGCAGTCCCACTCATAGTATTGGAAAGCCCCAGTATTAAGATGCACCAGAACCATTAGAGAAGGCAGCCCTGGGGCGCCTGGGTGGCTCAGTGGGTTAAAGCCTCTGCCTTTGGCTCAGGTCATGATCTCAGGGTCCTGGGATCGAGCCCCACACCAGGCTCCCTGCTCAGCAGAGAGCCTGCTTCCTCCTCTCTCTATGCCTGCCTCTCTGCCTACTTGTGATCTCTTTCTCTCTCTGTCAAATAAATAAACAAAATCTTTAAAAAAAAAAATCTCAAAATACAAAAGAAGATGTACCTGGTAGAATCGTGTTCAGTGAGTACAAGTCAGCTTCCTATAAGAGAAAAAGCCCAGGGGGTCTTTTGACCAATTTTGGTTCAAATTGTGATTTCACCATTTATCAGCTATTATTACTTTGGACAAGCAACAAAGTCTCTTGGTTTGAGGGTTAGAGACTTTGTGTTGAAAGTACTTACCACAGATCTAGTACATGGTAACAATTTGGTAACTGGTCACTACTAAGGAATCAGTCAAGGAGAATAAATAGTGACTGTGTGTTATACACTGTTTTATTTGACATTGGCCCAGTTGGTGGGGAGAAGGGCAGCACAATGATAAGCTAGCATGCAGGTGTTGAGCAACATTCTAAATATTTAACAAACTGGATAGAGGTATGCAGCTAGGAAAATTAAACAATAGATATTTCTTAAATGCAAATCCATAGAAGAATATAATTTTATCAGTTTTAAACTTTATTCGATAGTTTTTCAAAATGCTTTGGAATCTGTTACCACCTATTTCCCTTTGAGTACTAGGAGAGGAATACCACTTATATGTTAGCAACACATATCTAAAATATATCTATGCCTTAGTGTGTCTTTTTTTGTGCCTATCCAGATTCTGTATACTATTTTGATGGTAGAATTAGCACAAAGAAAGTCAGTTTTTAGTTTATGAGGTTTACATGGACCCAAAGAATGGGACTTGTAATTCAGGCCTGCCTGTTCAGACCCAGGATTGCTGTAACCTCAGTGATTAGTTCAGGGGTGATGTGACCCAGGTCAGTTCAATCAGAGTTAAACCTGAAATTTTATGGAGCTTTTGCCAAGAATTCACTTTTTTTGTCCTTTGGATTTAGGCTTATATGGGTAAAATCCTGAAGCTACTGGTAGCTATCTTGCCATTATAAGGTTGCTTGATAGAGAAGCCAATATGGAGATGGACTTCCATGAACTGAGTTGAGAGATGGAGAGACATGAACCAGCTTGTGTCACTTCCTAGATATCCTGGATCAAACTATGCCTGAAGTTAGGACTCCTCTTGGACCCTACTTTTATAAGAGATAACAATTTTTCTTTTCAGTTTCAGTTAGACTTGGGGTTTTCTGTCATTTACAACTACAGTAGAGCTGGCTATCCGTACACGTGGTTCGGTAGTTTACTTTTCATGGAATGTGAGGTCATGGTTAGGATCTTAATTCTTCTCAGTTCCCATGATGGGACAAAAAATTAAATTTCATGCTATCCAACAGGGTTTGAGAACTAAAAAGCTAAAACATGCTGGATGTCAACACAGCACTTCTTTGGCATTGAGAAATAATTTTATATCTTTTATGCAATAGCAACTTTAGCCAAAAGTCCTCATATTGCACTATATACATATATATATATGTATATATCAAACATGTGAGGAATCTGGTGGAATCTCTCCATTTCATCAAAATAGAATCTTCTGAGAGGACGAAAACGTACACTTGTTAGGCTTTTTTTTTTCTTTCAGAGTCAGGATTGTCTGGCTCAGTGTACAATAAATCATTTGTATCTTTCTCTGTAGTCTCCTCGTTCAGGATAAAAGCGACACATATAACTGCCAGCCCCAGTCCACTCACCGCAGACTGATTTCCTCGCTGCTTTCATCTCAGCACTTGCTAATGTCACAAATAGGCAGGCTTTGAAGTCAGAGCGAGGGGACAGGAGCAGCACTGCTCCTCCACTGTACAGCAACCAGAAAACATCTTCAGAAACCAGTTTCGGCGTCAGATCCAGCTCGGGAGCTCTTGCTTGAGGCAGTAGGGGTTATCCCTGGCGAGCTACATGTAAGACCATCTCTTTCCTCCTTCCCTCAGCCCCATGTGCGTGGGGGGACCTTGTCCCTGTGTGTTCTTGGAGCGAAGCCCAAGAGAATCTGGACCTTTGGAGAGGTGCGCCCTGTGCTGGGATCATCAGTGCATTCTCTTGGCGTGGCTTTAGGTTATGAAGAAAGGTGAAAACCAAAAAGGTACCGGAAATAGAGAAGCGGAGAGGAAGTCTTGGCTTTGCCGTTCTTCCCTTGTGCTCTTGCTTTTCCATTTATGTCCCATTTTATTTTATTTTTTTAAAGATTTTATTTATTTATTTCACAGAGGGAGAGAGATCACAAGGAGGCAGAGAGGCAGGCAGAGAGAGAGGGGGGGAAGCAGGCTCCCTGCTGAGCAGACAGCCCGATGTGGGCCTCGATCCCAGGACCCTGAGATCATGACCTGAGCCGAAAGCAGAGGCTTTAACCCACTGAGCCACCCAGGCGCCCTATGTCCCATTTTAGATATTGGGGTGCGAGCAGACATTTGAGTGACTTGTGGATTGCTTGAACTCTGAGAAGAGTGCTACAACAAGGCTCCTGGGTTTTTGTTTATTTCCTCTGCACTGGGTGCTGGGAAGAAACCCAAAACCACGGGCGTGGGGTAAGGAGAGGGAAGCAGAGGCCCTAACGAATGAATTACTATAGGCCTCCCCCTTCCTCTCTCCTTCCCACTCTTCCTCCAGGCTTTAAAGTGGTTTCCTTCTTGGAGTAGGAGGTGTGGGGAATTTCCTCCAAAAAGTGCCATTGTCTGCACACACCGAGGACCCCACTGCATGACATTTCATCCCTTAGTTCATGATCTTCCTCTTTTGCTCTCCTGTCAGAGCTGTGTGTTTAAAGTTTCCATCTTCTTCTTCTCTGTTTCTCTCATTCTGTCCTCCTTGTTTTTAAGGAGGCTGCTCAAGGTTACCTCCAAAGAACTTTATAGAATCCCTCTCCTCTTCCACTCTGTGTACTTGCTTTTAGCTTCCCTCTTTAGAAGCCTTCATTTTCTGACTGTCTTCTGAGTCCTGAGGCTTGGAGCAAGGCTTGCCCAGGGTGCCTGTAAAGTTTCTTAGGGGAAAAGCCTTAGAAACTTTAATGGGACAGTAACATTCCAAGCTCGGCATGAATGGCTGACAATCCACAGTTTTCCCTGGCATGAGATTTTTCCAGAGTCTGGTCCATCATGCATGCATGCCAGAACTTGGGATTTCCATATGTGATATTAGGGCTATGGGCAGTCTGTTTGCCTGCACAAGCAAATCTGAACCTTGGTTTCTCATGATTATTGAAAAAGAAAAACAAATACATTTCCATGGCTTTCTCTCTCTCTCTCTCTTTCTCTCTCTTTTTTACTTTTATTCTAATGCATCACTTGGAGTTGCTCACATTTTGTCAAAAAATATCAAGGCATGAATGCCTGGGTGGCTCAGTTGGCTAAGCATCTGCCTTCAGCTCAGGTCACAATCTCAAGGTCCTGGAATAGAGTCCCACATCGGAGTCCCTGCTCAACAGGGAGCCTCTTTTCCCTCTGCCTGCTGCTCCCCCTGCTTGTGCGTGCACTCTCTCTCTCTCTGACAAATAAATAAAATCTTTAAAAAAAATATCAAGGCACTGACAGTATGATTATTTCACAATAGTTAAGATGGGAGGGCTCCACAAACTTCCATGCAGCACCCCACATCCAATATAGGCAAATTTGTGTTTTGTTTTAAATGTCCTGTTTTGGGGATGCCTCGGAATGCAGTTGGTTAAATGACCTATTCTTCAGATCATGATTTCAGTGTTCTGAGACTGAGCCCTGCATTGAACTCCACTCTTGTCAGGGGGTCTGCTTGGGCCTTTCTCTCCCTCTCCCTCTGCCCCTCCTACCACCCGCTATACGGGCACTCTCTCTCTCTCTCTCTCTCTCTCTCTCTCTCTCTCTCAAATAAATCTTTTAAATAATAAATAAATAAATGTCCTGTTTTCCACAGCTGTACTCTCTCAGCTGATAAATAAATGACTTAATTTACTGTGAAATGTGGCTTGATTCTGAAGACAGGTAACCCTACTCAGCCCTGCCTGCTGCTGGACACTAGCCTTCCTACCCTGGTTCAGTTACCCCAGTGCCCATAGTGGAACACAAAATGGTAGGTGAACTCAGCTGCTAGAGTGTATGTCAGATATGTTTTGACAAATGGAATGAGAATCTCTGTCTCTCTAGGGTTGGCCAGAGCCCTTTCTCCCCCCACTCCCTTTTTGTTTCCTCTCTGCCACCAGGTTCCTACTACAGGCGATCACCTGAGGTTATGACGAATATTTCTGTCTTTGATTTCTAGATATTCAGAGGTAACTGAGTTTCAGTCGTACTTTATGTCCTATCCCTTGTTTCTAATCTTGCTTTTGCCTTGCCTTTCCTCTGGTTTCAACTCTATTCAGTTTCTTTAATTCCAGCTCCTGAGGGACATGTCTCCTTTTCAGCCTCATCTGCTTTTTGTGACATTTGAGTCTGAGGACCTACACCAACAAAACCATCAAGAGCCCCTTACTAAATCTTGCTCTCTCTTTGTGCTCAGAGTACATTATGTGCACACTCTCTCTTAAGCATTAAATTAATTCCTGTTACTCCCAGAGTGTGAATTAGGGTATTTTAGTAGAAGCACCATGATTTTTTCCTTAAGTCAGTTTACGGCATATATGGGGAAGCTGGCCAAATGCCCCATGCTGGGGCTTTGGCTGAGCCCGAACACATGCAGCTTATACAAAAGAAGCTGCTGGTCCAGCACCAGACTCGTATCTTCACATATCCTGGGGAATATATGTAAATTTCAAAAAGAAACCAGAGCGGTACACTAGTGCTACAATGTTGGCTGTGAATCCCGACCAAGAGTAGCCTGTAAGTCTTGTCAATTTCCTAATATCTAACCTGACAGATGCCATACATTTTCAAAAGATTGCTCCTCGATAAATACATGATGTTCTCAGCCGACTGTACATTGTGGTTAGCAAAGACGTTTGACACCAATGCCCAAAAGACAGGCCTTTAATGGTCACCACTTCTGTTTCAAGCAGCAGACAGTAGGGGTAGATAGAAGTACACATCTGAAAGACATCTGATGGTTTTCCTCCGACACCAGACGCTTCACTGCTGGAATAGGGCCAGATCAGAGCTGTCTGGATTCTTTGTGAGCCTGCTCCAAACTAACATATTTATTATCAAGGAGGAAAACTTGCCTGATGTTAGATCACTGATGTTTGCCATGCAGTTTTCTTGCCTGAAAGCAATTGAAATGATTTCGGTGAGGAAGCTACCTTTTTCAAGGGCAAAGCCCTGAAAATACCCTTGCAGATTGGGAAAAAGTGGCTATTTGCTTGTTGCTCTGTTTTCATGAGATGAGTGATGCCTCTAAAAAGAGAAATAGTGACGATATATGAGGGGCCAATGGTATTTTGTTCAAGGTTGGCACATTCTTACTGAGTGTTTTCAAGTTTTGTGGTTATAAAGATAGGGATTTATTTATAAACGAATATTTGGCCCAGTGCTTATAAAATGTCTGCATTCTGTTGGTACAACACACAAATCTTTTGTGGTGGTTTTGAGAAAACCCCAGACTTTTCAAGTCTGGGAACAGATGGAGCTCTAAACTCAACTGCATTTCACAATCGGGACATGTGTTACTATCTGCCAGTCTGTTTTCACTTTATGTGAGATGTCTACTCTCTAGTTAGCAGAGTTATTGCACTTCCGTGGGTGTGGGTATCCAGGCTTTTGAATTAAATGTGCTGTACAGTTACAGAATTTAGGGAAACTAAGACCGAGTTATGCCCTTTAATAGTTCTTGGTAATTCGTAATATGTTTGGAAAGTATAACCATTTAAATATGTTTTACAAAATGGGCTCGGTAGCATTTTGGTTGTAAGGTGTTAATATTCATAAGTCTATAAGAACTTGAAGTCAAATGCTTTGAAAACATCAAAATAACACAATTCATTTAAGTTTTAAAATTTCCCACTCCCCTGTAGTGGGCAAAAATCCACTGAATGAGAACGAGTTGTTTGTCCATGCGGGGTGCTCTGGGTACTGTGCGTGTTTCCCAGTCTTAGCTGGTTTTCCTCAACTTAGCTTTTGGTTGTGTAGTTATTTATACTAACATTCACAGAGCAATCTCAGAGCATGGAGGTTAAAATCACCTCCTATTTATTTTTTTTTTAATTTTATTTTTATTCTTTGCCCAAGGGGTACAGGTCTGTGAATCATCAGGCTTACATCTTTCACAGCACTCACCAAAGCACAAACCCTCCCCAATGTCCATAACCCATCCACCCTATCCCTACCCTCCCACCCCCCAGTAACCCTCAGTTTGTTTTGTGAGAT
>LNAC01000575.1:97648-129572 GCA_002007465.1 Ailurus styani
ATTTGTATTTCTCTGATGCCGAGTGATGTTGAGCACTTTCTCATGTGTCTGTTGGCCATTTGGATGTCTTCTTTGGAGAAATGTCTGTTCATGTCTTCTGCCCATTTCTTGACTGGGTTATTTGTTTTATGGGTGTTGAGTTTGAGAAGCTCTTTATAGATTTTGGATACTAGCCCTTTATCTGATATGTCATTTGCAAATATCTTCTCCCATTCTGTCAGTTGTCTTTTGGTTTTGTTGACTGTTTCCTTTGCTGCGCAAAAGCTTTTAATCTTGATGAAGTCCCAGTAGTTCATTTTTGCCCTTGCTTCCCTTGCCTTTGATGATGTTCCTAGGAAGAAGTTGCTGCGGTTGAGGTCTAAGAGGTTGCTGCCTGTGTTCTCCTCGAGGATTTTGATGGATTCCTTTCTCACATCGAGGTCTTTTATCCATTTTGAGTCTATTTTTGTGTGTGGTGTCAGGAAATGATCCAGTTTCATTTTTCTGCATGTAAAATCACCTCCTATTTAAAGAGAAAAATGGGGATGTCCGGGTGGCTCAGTCGTTAAGTGTCGGCCTTCAGCTCAGGCACCATCTCAGGGTCCTGGGATTGAGCCCGGCATCGAGCTCCCTGCTCAGTGGGGAGCCTGCCTCTCCCTCTCCCACTTCCCCTGCTTGTGCTCTCGTGCACTCTCTCTCTCTCTGTGTCAAATAAATAAGTAGATAATCTTAAAAAAATGAAGAGAAAAATGAATATTCCTTCTCTCCCTTCCTTTCTTCCTTCATTTCCCTTTCTCTTCCTTTCTTCTCCCCCACATTTTTTTGTCCTGTTCTTCCCCCCTACTCAAGTGATATAAATAAAGGGGTCAAATTTCATGAACGTAAAGGTTGATTTCACCAAAGAGCGTAAAATTGTTGTGTCTCAGTTTCTCACATGCTGAGTTTGCTACATTGAACTAAAGGTTACCAAGATTAAATAAAGAGGTGAATGAGTTAACTGAGAATTATTTAGTTTAAGTAAATGATTCATTATGCATTTCCTTCGACTACGACCCTTACTACCTGTAAAATGATTCAACTGATCTATACCCAATTTACTAAAAATGCTTTTAGGATGTATCTTTTCTATAAGACTATGCTTCTTAACTAGTCTTCAGATATTGACTGGATAAAGGAATCATCCTTAGAGATGGTACTTTGTACAGGCTTAACAACACTGTAAATAATTATTAACATAAAATAAAATTATGGATATTTCTCACTGGGTGTATCTGAACCCAAGGGAAAATAGTATTTGAAACAGTTACATGTTGGCATAATGTTTTGGTATGTTCAGGATCTTGATGAGCTTGTTGCTTTTCACATTCTCAAAATTATAATCTCAGAATCAAGCTTCCTAAATTGTTTGTGTCATTATATCTCTGTCTTTCTTTGCATTGCCTGTGGAAGGCTCTGAAATGCAGCTGCGATCTGAAATAGCTTTATTTGTTTGTTTTTTCATTGCATTTGTGACACTAAGAGTTGGGGGGCCTAGGTAGAATCTTAACTTTTAGCCCTTGGCCAAACAAATATTCCTCTCCCTATAATTTTGTTTCTCAGGATTTGGACAAACCGAGTGCTTTGTATCTTTTTTCACTTAGACTAGGCCACAACAAAACTTGATTGTATAGTTAGTAGCTAATTAGATATAAGTCTTAATAGAAAGTGCTGATTAAGCACAATGTAAAAATGTAAAAATGTTCACATTCCGAGGTGGCAGACTAAGAGGTTAGCAAATTAGGTCTTTGGTGCCTTCCCTCTATATTGTATGAAAGGGCAACAGAGGTGGCTGTAGACCAGTGATTCACATAGTGCGGTCCCCAACCAGCAGCAGGAGCATCACCTGGGAATTTGGTAGAAATGCAAATTTGGGGTCCCTGCCCTGATTGATTTTAACGGGAGAGGAATAGGAGCTGGAAGATGTCTTCATGTGCGTTGGACTTAAGTAACCTATAAGTGGTAAAGCACAGGTAGCCATCAGTTTCATCTACCCAACAGGTTGTCTGGGATTAGAAGAAACCGTAAGTCTCTGTCTCTTGCCTGGTATAGAAGGGCTGTACTCCTTTGTAGCCATAAACTTGTAGATAACCCTATTTTCAAAGAGTCTACAGCTTTGGAAATAATTTTACTCAAGATTTAGTACTCTGCTTCAACTAGAAATTTATCCTATGGCATAATTAAGTGAAACCATTCTCTTATCCTATTTTTAGAACATAAAATATGGGAAATAACAGCTTAATATCCTCTTCCTTTCCTTTGGACATTTGAAAAATATTTTTTAAAGAGGCTATTTGCAAAAATCCCTTTTTTGAACATGACGCCAAAAGCTAAGAAGGAAGCCCCTGCCCCTCCCAAAGCCGAAGCCAAAGCAAAGGCTTTGAAGGTCAAGAAAGCGGTGCTGAAAGGCTTCCACAGTCACAAAAAAAAAAAAAAGATCCACACGTCACCTACGTTCCGATGACCCAAGACACTGTGTCTCCGAAGGCAGCCCAAATATCCTTGACAGAGCACCCCCAGGAGCAACAAGCTTGATCACTATGCCATCAACAAGTTCCCCCTGACTACTGAGTCAGCCATGAAGAAAATAGAAGACAACAACACACTTGTGTTCATTGTGGATGTCAAGGCCAACAAGCACCAGATCAAACAGGCTGTGAAGAAGCTCTATGACATTGATGTGGCCAAGGTCAACACCTCGGTCAGGCCTGATGGAGAGAAGAAGGCATATGTTCGACTGGCCCCTGACTATGATGCTTTGGATGTTGCCAACGAAATTGGGATCATCTAAACTGAGTCCAGCTGGCTAAATCTAAATATAATTTTTTTCACCGTAAAAAAAAAATAAAGAGGCTATTTGCCTTTTACACTTCATGCTTCTTCATGTGATCCATTTTTTCTCAGTTTGTTCTTTCAGGATTTATTTTCCAACATATATAGTTCTATAGACATTAACCTAGTTCTCCGACTGGAAACGTGTTGAAGCAAAGTCTCCCTTTTGCACGGGGATAGAAAATGACGGTCCTTTGGGTACAAAATTAGTTTCTCTTAATCCTCCCCCAAGGTGTACCATTTTGTGCTCCAACTTGTATGGCCTGTAAACCTTGAGGAATTTTATTGTCTTTGAACATTATCCAGCAAATCTCCTCTAATTAATTTAATCCCTACAGACATATGCTTGTTGATCGGTATAAATCAAGGCCAAAAATATCAGTACTGCTTGGAAAGTTCTGCTTCTGGCAAGAAGAATCTTGATCTGAGTTATTTAGAGCTCATGCAGCAAAGTTACTCAGGGAGGCTTTTACTCCATCCCACCCCCATTTTATAGGGACAACTAGCAGACACAAAAATCTTCATGTATGTGCTCATTGCTCTGCCTTCCTTCTCCCAACTGATAATGAAAATTATTAGAGTTTTCAGATTTACAGAAATAGTCTTAGGATATTCAGAAAGCCAAGCATCTAAGAGATCACGTAATATAGCTTATCTACTTATGTTATTTTTTACAAGTTTTTATTTATTCATTTAAGTAATCTCTACACCCAACGTGGGTGGGGCTCAAACTCATGACTCCAAGATCGAGAGTTGCACGCTCTTCCAACTGAACCAGCCAGGTGTCCCAAGTCAATTTTTTCCTAAAGGGTAGCATGAATGAATGTCTTTTTTGTTTCTTCCAGGACTTGCAGACTTGAAGAACCAGTTGTCTCTCTAGATAACTCAGGTCCACGATGAACAACATACATAAACTTAATGCCTTCAACTATAGTTGAAACTTCAGTAGTAAATTGCCCTTTGGCTTTCTTCTCTTTTCACTGAATTATCCCATTTCTTTTTTGTTTTTTCATTTAGTTTCTAGCCTTCTTCATTTCTCTTAATTCTCTCTTAATTCTTTCCAACTTGGTCATGTAAAACACACTTAGTAAACCACACTTTAGTATTTTAGCAGTTTTATAATTGGTAAAGAGGAAAAAATAAGCTCTTTGAAGGAAGGGGTGATCTATTTGCTCCCATCTCAGTACTTTTGTATTTTGGAGAAAGAAAAAAAATATCGAATATAATTCTGTTGCACCCCTCTTTTTCCTTTGCTGCTGCCTCAGATTTGTAGGCAAGTTTTAATTTTGTGGCCATATTAGAATATGAACACCTATACTGTTAAAAAATATGTGTATATGTGTAAATATATGTGTATGTGTGTATCTAGTATAATGAAGTTATATTCTTTTATGTGGCTGATTCACTCAGTCAATAAAAATCTTATGTTAAATAAAATGAGGTTATTGGTTCAAATTTACCATGAACCAACTGCTTCAATAGCCATAGACCTAATACCAAAATGAGAACAGCAGCCTTGCAAATGCTTACTCTTAATAAGATCTAGGGAAGAGAACATGGGTGAATCAAAATAAGTCTTTCCCTGTGACTGAAAACGTGCCTCATGGCATATATCCTTGTTTGTGGATAAGTGTTACTGTCATACAAGTGAAGGACAGCCCACTTAGAAAAAATACTCATGATTTATTCAGTCTAATATGGGATATAAAATCCATCCTAGTTAATAAAACATCCCCTTTCTTATGAATTAATCTTTTTTGAACACTGCAAATCTGTGTCATTACCCCTGAATGTATACTTCTCTATGTGTATAGATATTTATATAAACTTCCCTGGTCTTTTTGACTTTGGAAGAACAATGCTGTTTTGAAAGCCGTGATAACATGTACGTATCCGTGTGCTTTCTGTGGCTTCACTCCTTTAAGTATATATTGAGGAAAACATTGGAAATATCTCTTTAGGCAAGAGAGAAAATAGAAAAATCCACCAGTTCAGCGATGCCGAGGGTGTTTTGTATTCTATAGAATGTGACCTGTTGGCTCTTAAAGAGTAAGGAAAAATCTAATCCGTATCCATTAGAAGAATCTAATGAACTGCGTTTCCAAGGGCTTGCCTTGGTCCAGTAAATGAGAGATAAGGTGGCTCTCCAGCAGGGAAGCCGGTTAAGACCACTGCTTTTATTCAATATAGAGGGAGACTTCCTTGGGAATAGGCCACGTTTACCATTCCAGCACTTTTAAAATATGCTGTTTGGAATTCTAATTAGATAAAGTGTCACTAAATAAAAGGTTTGATGGTAGAAGTAGTTTAGGAAACCCTATGGGAGACAGGGTGCCGCTGGAGGTTCATAGGGCCCATTATCATGTTAAGGGCTCTAGCAGTCCTCCAAGAGAGAGATGACATTGGAAATATGTTTGCTGGCCCTTTGCTGTCCGCTGTGCTACACTTTATAAAGTGAAAGAAGAAGTAACGCTTTATTGACCTAAATGTTATTTAACCCCAGACTTTCAGATGTGGAAAATTCCCCGAGAAGATAAGATCAAGGTTAAAGAATGTTTTTACCCTTATAAAATACTCGTTCTCTCCTTAGAGATGAAAAACTATATTATTTCTGATTTTAAGTGATTATGATCTTGTATATTTTAAACCTGAACTCTTTTTAAGGCTTTTGAGGAACTGGCAGTGGAAGGAGAAATAAAATACTATCCCTCCACATTTTTTGAGAGGTGCCAAAACGTCTCCATTTAACTGGGTCAGCTCTGAGTCAGGATCATTAATCCACGGTCTTAGTTATGCAACACCCAATGGGAACTCCGGTTATATTAAGGGGTGTTGCAGAAATAGTAAAAAGAAAATTAATTTTTGTTTGCTTCCATTTATAAGATGAATGCATGCCACACGGCAAGAAGTGTGTTTTGAAATAATAGGGCATGGCACCTCTCAAAAGATTATGGATCATGGGACTAGCGCCGGGTTTCTCAATCTTAGCACTGTTGACATTTTAGGACGGACAGTCCTTTGTTGTGGAGGGCTGTTCTGGGCACAGTAGGGTGTTGAGCAGTATCCCTTGCTTCAGCCTACTAGATGCCAGCAGCATTTCCCCCCTCCAGGGGTGACAGTCACAAATGTCTTTAGGCATTGCCAAATGTCCTCTTGGAGGCAAAGCCACCCCTAGTCGGGAACCACTGGCTGGCAGCTCTGCTGTGGGCCCCACTCCTAGGTTGCTACCTGGCTGCATTTTTATTTTTCCAGGCTTTATGAGCTGGGCCTTAAATCCTTCCAGAGCACCTGATGGATTCATCTGGAAATAAACTCCAAAGATGACTTTTTAGTTATGAACTTCCTGCTCATGTTATTACTACATTCTTTTAAAAATAAATTCGTATTTGGTAGAGACCAATTTCATTCTTATAAAGTCCAACTTATGTATAAGGCCTCAGTTTCTGCTAGTCCTGGGATAGAGCTTGAAATAAGGACAACTTAGGTGCCATCACTTCTAATACAGTAATTCAATTATAGGAAAATGTCTCCTATAACTTTAGAGGGATAAGACCAATGGGATGAAATATGAAAAGCATTTTTGAGAGGTGTCTGAATTCTTTGTTTAAATATGTGATTTTTCTAAGTGAATATTTATTTGGGTGAAAAGAAACATAAATAGAATTCACTTTTTTCATAAAACTAATCCTTGGTCAGACTACGGAAAATGGGTCTCTAAGCACACAAAGAGCAGTGACAAATAAGATATTTTTAACACTGAACTTTTCACCCCGGATTCTTGGGCCCACATCTTTATTTTTACTGAAAGGGATTCAGATAATTTTAAAAAAATAAAAAATGTGGACTAGCAGGAACAAGTTATAAAGTTAATGTTGTGACTCTCTGACCTTGGAGAGATCATGTGTATATGCCCAAATTGCTTACACGGCACTCCTTCAGTGAGATTTTAAAAATTTTATCAAACTCCTCTTATAACATATATAGTATTGAAATCAGCTTCGTTCCTATTTGGACATTTTACTCTTTTCCTCACCAGGTTATTTCCCCCTTTCAACTTTCTTTTATTCAGGTCGATACTCTAAGAGAATGCAACTGTTCACAAATAACTGCACTGGGCAAGCACTGATTGTATTTTCACACAAACGTGTGCTCGTGCACACACAAGAGAAAGAAAAAGAGAAAGAAGGGGAGAGAGAGAATAAAAGGGTCCTTTAAGGAATTGCTGAAAGTATTTGCAAACGTGTCTTACAGTACAACCTTTTTACAGTGCAATCTATTAAAACATAATAAAAAAGGAAAAGAGAACATGAAGCTTTAATGAGAGAAGTTGCAAGACACTGGAGTCCACTGCCCTTGAAGAAGCCAGACATTGGAATGATGGGTGGTGAGAAGTTCTTGGTTCTTTTCAGGCTTTGGTGGCAGCAGCATGGAAACTGTTTCTTCCTCTTGCAAGGGAAGCTGGACCAAACCAAGCTTAGTTGGTCTTATGGGTATGAGCTATCTGATGTGTGGGCACATGGCAGCCATCATTTGGAATTCCTCTTCTAAATCATCAGGGCTGGCCCTAAGGATGATACGGTGAAAAGTCACAGGTCTTGAGAAGCAGATCCACGTTTTGTCATTCGTTCATTCTTGAGACCTTGGGGATCTCTTTTTGTTGACTTGATGTTGTATAAAATGCTTTGAGAAATATAAGATGCTCAAGTCATAATCCCTGTCCTTCAGGGGCTTTTAATCCATCATCTCTCTGGTATAAAAAGTCAACGAAGAGTCATCTTTTCTTGAAAGCTGTGTTTGGGAGGCACCAGTGAATATTTATTTCTCTTTGCATTTAGAGCTCTTGGTCTTGCTAATGTTCAGGCAGAGAACAAAGAATGACAAAAAGGCATTATTTTGACGCATACCTTTAATTCATATATTTTGTGCACCTACTTCCTAGTTAGGGAGGAAATTATTAAAGATGGGATTAAAATTTATAAACCATTCTTTAGGTCTTAATATATCATTTTGAAATGATCTGAGAAAATTATGTTTGATATGTTGAAATGATCTGTTGAGTATATATTCTACATATTGGAATCTCTTCTCTTAACCTATCAAGGGCAGAATAGATCTCTTACTCACTTTTGGAATGATTGTGTCCTCATGTGTGGTAGGAACTCAGCAAAGGCCTAACTGAACCAGGCTTAGAAATGTGATGTGTGATTCTAAGATCAGTGGAATGCATGGTATCTGTTTGTGATTAAAGGAAGTGAGGTCATGTTAAATAAGTTTACTGTTTATAAAAAGTCATATCCCCACTGTCCAAGAGGTGATCAGGATGGCTCTTGTCAGGTTACCTAAGAAGGTAGTTTTCTAGAAGTGCAAAGGAACAAATACCATTTTATTCTCTTGAACGCTTTTTTTTTTCTTGTGCCTGGAGAAAATGTGGTTGGCTTACCCATTCATCTTTCATTACAGCATGCAAGAAAATATCCATATATACAGAGAACCTCAGTGTTATTTACTTACTTATGTATGTATGTATGTATGTATGTATGTATGTATGTATGTATTTATTTTTATCTGCTCTTATCTCCAAAGGGATAGGAGTTGGAAAAACTCCAGTAAGAATTATGTACCTAGTCACCATGCTGGCCTGAGTCTGCTGGTCCCCTTGCCTGGTCCTTTCTTAAGAAATCATATTCTGAGCTGCTTTCCAACTCTAGTTGCTAACAACATGTCAGGTAAATAATAAATGAAGCAACATATGCATTTCTTATGTGCCATGGAAGGCTTACTCTGAGTAAATAAGAAAGCATTCAGAGGATAGTGAGACGTTATGAGGATTGTTTCCATCAAGCTTTCCGGCCCATCTGGTCTATAACAGATTTCACCCAAGCAATTTCTTTTGTCACCAAGAATTGTTCTTCCCCACCCCCTGAGGGTGGGAGGAATCATGAGAGTAAAATGTGATTTCTACCAGTAAGTTCAGAAAATGCTGACAAATGGCAGGAAATTCAAGGAGACAGGATCAAAAACAGTATTACTCAGTAATGGTTGCATTGTAATGCTTAAAAACTTTCCTCCATTTGTGCCTTTTCAGATGAAGCAGACTGTAAATATTTCACTTCGCTGAGTTCCGAATTTTCTTACATTTTGAATTATCCATTTTGCCTCCTTAATACTATATACGTACGTGTGTGTTCAATTAATATAGTCAAGTACAGTGAAGCCACGCGTAGCTTAAGTCAAGTAAAAAATTTAACTTTGTTTATAACACTGATATCATTCTAAAGCAGGGGTCAGCAATTCTGTCTGTGAAGGGTCAAACGGGGAATCTTTTTGGCTGTGTGGGCCATACCATCTCTGCTGCAGCTACTCCATAATGTACTCAATCATATGAAAACAAACAGACATGGTGTGTTCCAATAAACCTTTATTTACAAAAACAGATGGCAGGATGAATGTGGCCCTCAGTCTGGCTCTTCACTGATGCATAGTCCAGCAAAATACATAGTGGATAATATAGGAAAGAAGCCACCTGTCCATACGGCAGCCAGCCATCTTTGTGTAAACACATTTATAAGCAAGTTCAGCTTAAAGAAATATTTAAATTCCTTGAGCACTAGATCTTTTTTATTCCCCCAGGCCACATATGAATCAGTTGTCATTACCAAATAAGAAAATAATGTCTTTGTCACCATGAAACACTGCCCTCCCCCCCTTCACATTATTCCCCTTAGCATATCCCTCTCTTTTACTTAACTGCTTGGTGATAAACCTCAGTGGTGAGAAGGGCCAGAGATTTCCTGCCAGAATGACTTAGCATCCTCAAGCCCCTGCCTTCAAGCTCTTGAGAAAGCTTCCAAGCTCAGCTGGCTGCCCCGGCTGGCACTCTGTTACTCTGGGTTAGCATGGGTATCACATTTCTAATGGATTAGCTGACTACTGGGAATGCAGAAGGGTTTTTAAAGTCTCTTAACTTCTAAATGCAGCACATAAATGGAGTTCTATGAATATTTAATTTGAGTGCAAGACCCGAAGTTCTTTGCAATTAGTTTAACTGTTGCTTTCAAGGAGAGAGAGAGTATATCCTTTGAGTGTTTTAAGATTCACAGTGCCCTCTTTGTTTTCTTTAATTTGGAACTTTCCATGAGCTGGGGTGTGACCACTTTCATAAGATGTTCAGAATCCATTCCTTTATTGGGTACATCTAGCGCATGTCTTCTCTTGGCCTTTAGGAAAGAGATGGAGTTTTCAGGTACGGTATCTCTTACATCTTCCGTTAGCAGTCTTCTCTACATATCTTGGCATGACCTGGGGAGTTAGGCTTGCTCAATGGACTAGCAGTCTTCTGCTGCAGATTTCACCTGCTTACCTTTCTAACCAAAGAGTGGCTTATTAGAAGGGCAATCTGGCTTGAAAATCCAGATGATTTCCTGTCATCCTTTGATATAGAAATAATAGGACAATGCCCTAGTAGGTAGTAGACACACACACACACACACACACACACACACACACAAGCTTGATCAAATCAACTCCAAGGTTTTAATCCTAGTTCTTTCTCTAATAGTAAGTAAATCTCAATCTTTCTGAGTGTTTCCTCACTTATGGCACAAGAGATTCTTCTAAGGTGATTTTAGGTCCCTTATGGCTCTTAAATTTGATGTTTCTTTGGGCTCAATGCTTTGCTAGGTACTGAAATGCTTGCAAATTATTAGAACTCTCTGACCTCTAGGAAGCATACCATTAATTAGGAAGGCAACGGGAACACATAAACTAGCTAGGAAAAATAAAATACATCATATACTCAAGAAGGACTAATTTTGTTTTTGGAAGAGACAGGTCACTAAATGTGGGAAGAACTGATGGAAAAAGGAGAATCTGAAGCGGGTCACTCATATAGAAATCAGGCTGCTAAAAAAGGAGAAAGGAGATATATCCAGGAGAATCATTAAGGAAAAGAACTATGCAAAGAACATATGGAAACCAGGAAAAAAGATGGTATGCACTGAGAAGAAGTGGGGTTTTGGCAATCCTAAATTTAACCCTTTGTTGACATTGACATTGCTATGACACAGACAGGCTCTTTTCTCCTTTTTTTGCCTTTTTTCTCCTTCCTGCTCCCTCTTCTTCTGTCCTTTCCTTATTTTGAAATGCACATGGTAGAAATATCCTTCAGATGACTCTATTCACCAAATATTTTTGAGACTTAATAGGTGTATGAACTCAAGTCTTAATCACTTGCTTGCTTTGACCATTGTAGCAACTTCCTGGCTGGGCTCTCCCAACTTCTGCTTGCCCCTCTTCCATCCTTCTACTCCACCCAGGCCAGAGAACGTTTCCAAAATCCAAGCCTCACCCTGTCACCCAAGTTGCTTCCCAGCATCTGAGGACCCAGGGTGGGCACTTGTCATTAGCATTATCAGCCCTTCAAACTTGGCTCTAGTCACGTATAGCCTCAGGTCCATATGACTCCCTCTTCCTTGTGCATCAGGAAAGCCTGGCTTCTTAGTTTCTTACACACCCCTGATTGCTCCCCACACATTCACCCAAGCCTATAGAACTTCTTGCTTTATTTCCTCCTTTCCCCGACAGAGTTAATTAGTCCCAGTCTAGACCACTTTCTTGACCTTGCTTATTTGGTAAGATTCTGGTCATCACACACTGGTGTTATTTAGTTGCAACAACTAGATGGTAATTCCATAGAGAGAAGAGTGTGCCTTTTCCTTTTTGCATTTCAAGTCCCCAGTACAATCTCTGGCCCATAGTAGGTGTAAAATGAATGCTGCATAAATACCTGGCCTTCCACGCTGAGGTACAAAGTTTGAGAAAGCCTACATTCTTTATAAAGTAAAGTTTCCTATGTTTTCACAAAGCCATGCCTAGTTTTTCTCATCTGTCATGCTGGTTGGTTCTTTATCTCATTTCAGTCTCATTTCAAGCATGTATTTTCCTCTTGTCTATCTACTAATGTCTGTCTAGCTCCATTATTAATCTTCTGTTAAATGTTGTAATGTATTCAACATATGATGTCATAACAATTTTCTGCAATTTGTACCATCACTGTCTGCTATCTTATGGTGGTAGATTCTGGAAAACATTGTGGGTTGCCATTTGTGGGAGAGCTTTACGGATTAAACAAAGCTGTACTTCTCTTTCATAATATACTCGCCACACAAGAGGACCACATAAGATCTTCATGGCAACATCTGTAGAGAAAGAAATCCTTTTGTGTTGTGGAAGCATCTGTTTCACATTTATCTCTAAATGGTTAGGACATGCATTTCCCAGTATCTTTGTTTGTTTACCACAAATAAATCTACTTTTCATAGGACAGTTGAAGATATATGAATATACCATATATATCCAACAATCCCCATATGCTTTAAATATGAACAGATACCAGAAACTCTCTGCATCCATGACATTTCAAGTTTATGACTGTTTGCTGTACTTTGATGGGAGTTTGAGATCAATAAAATGCATATCTCACCTCCTTACTATTTTTATTTTAAAGTACTTTATTTCATTTAACTTTTTATTTGTTTATTTTTAGTTGTGTAAGAATTACAACCACTAGATCCTCACATGTACCTTCGTCTCCACCTTGGTCCATCTCCCCAGACACCACCAGTGTCAATTATCACTTTTGTGTATATGCTTTCAAGACATTTTTGTAAGCATTTATGTTGATACAGTTATATAGGGATCCACATACTCATAAGTGTTTTCAAAATGTTTACATATATATGCATATGTGTATATATATAATTTTATAGCTTGCTTTTAACAATTAATATGTAAGTAAATACAGATTTATATGATTCCCTTTAAAAGTATTGTATAGTATTCCGTAGTATGTTTAATGGAGACCTTTGACTGAGAGTGACCAGAACTCCTCTATCTGTGGCTCTGACAATGTAGACATCTGCTATTTCACTTATAAGTAAAACTGAAAGTAGGTATTCCTAGGAATGGATTGATGATTCAGCAATATTTTCCAGGCATCCTCTTTTTATCTTTCTTACCCATCCTTACATGTAGCCTTTTTCCTCATGCTTTTTATCTACTTCTGCCTAGGCATCTGTTCATGTTGCATTGAAAAGAGTAAGAGTCTTCTTTGCAGAAATATCTGTTCATGTCTTTTGCCCATCTCTTGATTGTGCTATTTGTTCTTTGGGTGTTGAGTTTGATAAGTTCTTTATAGATTTTGGATTCTAGCCCTTTACCTGATATGTCATTTGCAAGTATCTTCTCCCATTCTGTCAGTGGTCTTTTGGTTTTGTTGACTGTTTCCTTTGCTGTGCAAAATCTTTTAACCTTGATGAAGTCCCAATAGTTCATTTTTGCCTTTGTTTCCCTTGCCTTTGGAGACATGTCTAGTAAGAAGTTGCTGTGGCTGAAGTCAAAGAGGTTGCTGCCTGTGTTCTCCTCAAGGATTTTGATGAATTCCTGTCTCAAATTTGGGTCTTTCATCCATTTTGGGTCAATTTTTGTGTATGGTGTAAGGAAATGGCCCAGTTTCATTCTTCTGCATGTGGCTGTCTAATTTTCTCAACACCATTTGTTTAAGAGACTGTCTTTTTTCCATTGGATATTCTTTCCTGCTTTGTTGAAAATTACATGACCATAGAGTTGAGGGTCCGTTTCTAGGTTCTCTATTCTGTTCCAACACCAATCATGTTGTTCATAAATTTAGATATGGTTTACCTTCTGAATTTTCTGCATTGTACCCATCCCTGAAAATGTCTCTTATTTTGGCTCTATTAGGAGTCTTAGTACTTTGAGGAAGTGATATGTAATATGTTAAATAGAAGTAAATCCCATTCAGAGCCTTAGGTATATCTTATCCTTATAAATTATTATTTCTTTTAAAGAGGCTTACTTCAAAAACTTGACAGTTAAATTTTTCGGTTTTACATAAAAAAGGTGGACTGGTGAATCAGTGTAAGTCCATATGTAAGCTAAGATTTTTTATTATTATATTCACTGTCTTTGTCTTAGATGTAGCAAGATATTGCTAAATATCTCATGGGTTCTTAGTTATGTTGAACTACTTTAGAAATTTTTACAGAAAATTGCTGCTCTTATTTATGGTTCTCTAATGGCTGTAATTATAGTATGTTCTTGCTTTTTCTGGAAATTACAGAAAATTCTTAAATCAAAAAAAAAAAGTAAAAGAATAAGAGTCAGAGAGCTAGGGCAAAAGAGCTTTCCTTTAATCAGGAAGCCCCGTACCCTCAGCATACATTCCACTACCTCTTACTCGCACTGGGTCACTTCTGTACCAGCAGCAAGGGAGGACGGGAACACAACTATCCAGCAAAGAGAAGCCGGATGGTTGTCAGAGCTTAGATTCATAATGATCTATCATTCAGACTTCACGTATCACCACGAATAAAGCTGTTCTGGTTATAAGGAAGAAAAAAGGGTTGGCTGATGGTTGGACAGCTAACACAGTCTGCTGTAGAATGTAATTATTTAATTTTCCATGTTCATTAACATTTAGATGATATCTAATCTTTGCCATTAAAAATAGTTCTGCAGACAGAATTATTGTACATGCTTCCTGTTCATTTGTGGGCTTATTTCTCTCATGGAAATATAGTGAAAAGGAGTCGATGCCACAGAATATGAAATATTTTAATTTTCATTTTCACAGCCAAACTGCTCTCTGAAATGGATGTAACATTTTATACTCCTTCCAGCAGTATGTGGCAATATCTGTTTCATGTACCAAAGCAGACTTACTAAGTGATCGTTCAAGTCCCCTTCGTTGTTTTTAGTGGCTCCCAGGAGTTGAGGGTGGGCTGAGAGTCTAAGTGTAGGTATTTTCTTGTTTATGCAATGTATACCTCTCACTCACTAGTTTCTGTCATTGTGAATTGCTGTGTGCATAGCTGCAGATTTGGGGTTTCCATGGTAGGAGGTAAATTCGGGAGGCTTCCATGTCACCATCTTGGACTAGAACTCAAAAAAATTTTCAGTCATAGAGGCTGAGGGCTAGCAGACCATATCTGAGGATTGTTCTTACCTTGGAAGGAGAGAGGCCAGTTCGACTTTTTGTTGTTGTTGTTGTTAAGTTTTTGTGTTTACACACAAAATTTAGTTCTTTAATCCATCAGGTTTTGGGTGTATATATGTGTGTTTCAATGGTGAAGTATAATTCTATTTTAATTTTTTTCACAAAAAAGATAGACAATTATCTTTATATTAGTTATTCAATACTAAATTATTTTCATTAAGATTTGAAATACTGTCTTTGTCAAAATCTCAGTTCTCATGTACGCATAGGCTTTTTCAAATTCCTCTGTTCCTACAATCTATTCTTGCTACTTTTATACCTATATCACATAAGTTTTTAAAATTGGTCACCCTTTATACTATCATGTAATATTTGGTAGAGGTTTCCATGCATTGGGTTTTTTTTTTCAATATTGTTCGAATGTTCTTATGTTTTTTTTTCTCTTCCATATGACTATTATAATCAGTTTGTTAAGCTCTATTAAAAGTATCTTAGTTTTGTCTTATAAAGTCATTGGATACCTCCTGATGGATTTATTCCTTGGGATTTTCTTTTTTTGGGGGGGGGTAATTGTGAATAGATTCTTTTTCTTATTGAATTTTTTTTTTTTTTTTTTTTTTTTTTTTTTTTNAGAGGCAGAGAGAGAGAGGGGGAAGCAGGCTCCCCGCTGAGCAGGGAGCCCGATGCGGGCCTCCATCCCAGGACCCTGAGATCATGACCTGAGCCGAAAGCAGAGGCATTAACCCACTGAGCCACCCAGGCGCCCCTTATTGAATTTTCTAATCAGATATGGTGAATATATAAATGAAAGCTATTAATTTATGTAATTTGATTCTGAATCCATCCCCCTTGCCAAAACCTCCTCATATGTATTTTATTTTATTTATTTTATTTTATTTTATTTATTTTCATATATCTACAAATTTAAAGTTAACCCCTATGGAGACAGGCATGTTATCTTGACATAAAGACAGTTATTTATTGTTTCAATTTGTGACTTTTTTTTTCTTGTCTTAGTAGGTTGGTTAGCATATCCAATTAGGTAATGATTAAGTAGCAGAATCCTTATCTAGTTCCTGAATGAAAAGAGATCATTTCTAATATTTAGACTTAATATGTGGTATTTCTTTTAGTTTTCTAGTAAATATCACTGTCCTATGTAATTTGCTGAGAGTTTCTCACTGGTGAAAAAAAAAAAAAGCCATGTAATTTTCTCATTCAGCTCTTGATGAAATGCTAATAACAAACAGTAATAGAAACACTAACATTCATTGAGTTCTTTATGTCAATAGGGTTCCAGGTACTTTAAATTATCTCATTCATTTCTCAAACAACCATTTTACTTGTGTAGAAACTGGGACACAAAATGGTCGTTTGACTTGCCCACACAAGTTGTGTGACTTGGTCACACAGTTGGTAAATAACAGTAGATAGATTGTGATAGGTAGAATCAGTTATTCTGAAATCCCTATTTTGTCCTGATGTGTTCAAGATAGAACAGAAAGAATACAGCTGGCTTAATTTGTTAATATTTAATTTAGTAATTTTGAATTTATGTTTATAAGTGATTTAGATTTTAACTGCCTATCTAAGCAACCTATGTAATATTCTGGGTGGTTTTCTTTCTTCTATCTTTTATAAGATTATATGTGTTTATGAATATAATTATGTGTGTGTGAGATCGATGATATGTTTATTAAAAGTTTGACAAAACCCACACCTACGTCTGTTTGGAACTAATGACACTTTTAAAGGTAGAGATTATCTTCCTTTCATTTTCTTTGTGAACCAATCATAGTATACAAATAAAGATTACCCAAAGAATATTATCTGTTTAATATATTGGCTTAAAGTGAAACATATTTTTTAATTTTCTTCCTTTTCTTAGCTTCCTTATATTTCCTATTCAAATAATCCTCTGTATCTTTAGTTATTTGCCCTCTATGCCCCGCCTAAAGTTGGGTTCCTTATGCCCTTTTTTGGGGTCAGTTGATTTCTTTCCTCCTTCTTTCTTTTTTTCAAAGATCTTAATTTCAAAAGTTTGTTTTTCCTTCTCTAATATTTTACTGAACTTTATAGAAACTGACTTTCATTAAATTCTACTTTTTATCGGGTGTGTGATTCATAGTTTTTATTTCAATAATTCTTTCATTCTATTTTATTTAATTTAATTTCCTTGATTTTTCGAGGAGAGTGGTGAGATCTTTTGTTTTAATTTCCACTTTCTTTCCATTGTGGTCTCTAGAAATGATTTATAGAATGTGTGTTTGTGTGGTGTGTGGGTGTGTTAAGACATAGTCCATTATAGTCAATTAGTTTTATAACTTATGAGAAAATGTATATTCTAGTTTTAGAGCACAAAGTATTATAGATGAGTGTATATATGCATTTGTTGGTCTAGTTTCTTATTATATTTAAATTATAGCATTACAATATTTTTTTTACCTACTTGCTCTGTCAGAGAGAGAAGCAACTTAAATTTTCTGTGCTAGCTGTACATTTGTCTACTTTTCCTTGCATCCTACTTCTTTTTGCTTTTAAAAATTCACTTTAGTTACATTGTAAATTCAGGTTTTTAAGGTTTCATCTTTGGGGTGGATTATTTCCTGATATATATGAATTATCCATTTTTCCTCCTTTATTGGTTTTACCCTTGATTTCCCTATCTGCACTGGTTCCCTGGGTATATGTTTCTTGTTGTTTGGGTTTTGTTTTTGTTTTTTTAATTTTAGGCATCATTCTAGCTGCTGGCTTTTCAAAAATATTCCCCTTTATGGAGGTTTTTTACCCCTTTTTTAAAAATTGTGGCAAAATACATATGACATTTGCCATTTTAACCATCTTTAAGTTCAGTGGTATTAAGTATATTCATAATATGTTATATTATTGTGATTAGCTTATTTCTTTTAGCATATGTGTTGTATCATATGTCAGACTTCCCTTACTTTTTTTTAAGATTTTATTTATTTATTTGACAGAGAGAGAGATTACAAGGAGGCAGAGAGAGAGGAGGAAGCAGGCTCCCTGCTGAACAGGCAGCCCTATGTGGGGCTCAATCCCAGGACCCTGAGATCATGACCTGAGCCAAAGGCAGAGGCTTTAACCCACTAAGCCACCCAGGTGCCCCAAGACTTCCCTTACTTTTTAAGGCTGAATAATCTTCCATTGTATGTATAAACCACGTTTTGCGTATTCACTCATCTGTTGGTAGATACTTAGGTTGTTTCCACATTTTAGCTATTATAAATAATGCAGCTATGAATACAGATGTGCATGTATTTCTTTGAAACCCTGCTTTCAGTTATTTTGAGTATGTACTCAAATATGGAATTGCTGGATCATATGGTGATTCTGTTTCTAATTTTTTGAGGAACCACCATACTTTTTTTCACAGCCCTATACCATTTTACACTCCTACCAATAGTGCACAAGCCTTTCAATTTTTTTATATCCTCATCCTTATTTTCTGCTCGTTTTTTTTTTATAGTAATCATCCTAATGGATATGAAGTAGTGTCTTCTCATAGTTTTGATTTGCATTTCGGTTGGAGTTCCTTTTCATTCTGGAGATTTCCTACAAGTCCTTCAGTGAATGCTGCTTTTGCTTCCTAGCACCTGCTTTGGAGATACAGGCGAGTCTCCTTGCTGAGAAGGGTCCACATCAGCTTATTTCCAAGGACAGTGGGAGAGGAGGGGGGCGGTGCTAAAGAGTGTAATGGGACAATAACCAGTCTCCTGGGAAGGGACCCTTCCACTTTTTCTGAGTGTCATTAGACGCTAGGTTCTATTTTGCCTTTTTTAAAGTAAGCATCCACCCCCTTCAAATACCACATTTATTTCATTCAGTCAATAAATATTCAGTAAGAGCCTGTTATGTTGTAGACACTATTTTAGGAGATAATGATAAAGTCCATGGCTTCATGGAGCCTATATTGTGGTGAGGGAAAACAAATAATAAATAAAGAAAAAAAGTAAATATAAAACATGTCCGTTAGAGATAAATGGTTTGGAGAAAATAAAAAGGTAGTATTTGTTCTCCATTTCTACAGAGCAAATCACCACTAACCTAGCAGCTTAAAATAAGACAGATTCACCTCACAGTTTCCTTTGGTCAGGAGTCTAACATGGCATGCCTGGCTTCTCTGCTTAGGTTGTCACGTGGCTGAAATCAAGATGTCTTCTGGGGCTGCTACTCCATCTAATTTGTGGAGTCTTCTTCCACGCCTATTCAGATTATTGAATGAATTCAGCTCCTTCCATTTATAGGACTAAGATCCCTGTTTTAATCAATGTCTAAGAGCAAGCTGTCCTCAGCTCCTAGAAGCCACCTACCATTTCCTGCCAAGTGGTCCTCTTCACAACATGCCCATTGCTTCTTCAAGATCAGCAGGAGAATTTCTCTGCTTCTGCGAAGCTATTACTTCCTCTTTCTGGGACCTATAGACCCATATTTAAAAGACTTATATGTTTAGGTCAGGCCTACCCAGATAATCTTCCTCTGGTAAAATCAACTGTGCCATATAAAATAACCTGATCAGAGAAGTAAAATCCATTTTCACTGCCCTGGGGATTATGTAAGGTGATTAAACCAGGAGGTGGGGATCTTGAAGACCATCTTAGATTCTGCTTACCACACAGAATAAGGGGATATATAGTTGAAGAATGCCATGAACATGGTGCCATTTTATTAGGATGGTTGGGGTAGCCTCTCTGGCAGGTGGCATCTTGACACAACTATGAGATTTGGGGGGGGAAGAGGTATTTTCCAGAATGAAGAACTAGCAAGTGCGACGTCTGGGGAAAGAGTATGCTGAGTGTGTTAAGAAACAACAGGGAGGCCAGTAAGGAACAGGTTGATTAAGGGGGAGAGTGGGAGGAGAGATCAGTGGGGGAGGTTCAGGTCCAGAGAGGACCTTAAAAACCATCATAACAACCGTGGTGATTACTCCAAAGTGTTGTTTCTTTGTGTAACATCATAACTTAAAGTTCTAACTTTGGGGAAAAAAATATGAAGTTGAAATGCATTTAGAAAAAAATGTGAACACCAAACCTGAGTACTGGTTGATGGATTAGAGTGACTGAGCTCACAGTTGTTGGTGAGAGTAGAGTTTGGATGGGGGTGGGGAATGAGAAGGTATACAAGTTCAAAGTTTTTAAAGTATTAACAAAAAATATATATTTTTCTGTGTGAAGCTTCTAGAGGAAATAAAAGTGTCTGGGGACATACAGACACATGCACACACACATTGTAATACTCGCAGAGCGATATTTTCAGTTAGACTAAAAATATGCTGCTTAATATAAAAACTGTTTCAGTTGCAACTTACACAAACAAACATGCATGCCTTGCCTAATCTTAACCATGGTTTACTGGAAAAAAATATATATATATATTAGTTTATGGATTTGATCCTACAAAGTTGGGACTTTCAATGTGACAGGAAATGTGAGATTAGCTTCTTTAATGGGGCCACATATGTTTCATTTTACGACTGCCAAACCCAATCTGCTGTATCTAGTTAGGCATCCCAAAGACAAAAAAAGAAAAATCTTCAACATCAACTGAGAAATCAAGACTTCTGTGTGAAAGGGTTACTGAGGGGTAATGTGCAAGCCATTTTGCAATATTGGCAGTTTCTGACTATGGAGATACAGATTATCCCCATCCATCTTTCCTACTCACCGCAGCAACTTTAAAAGTAATGTGCTGAATATCCAGGCATTTCTCAGACACTTACCTGGATGTCTCCGTGCTGCTGCAAGATCTGACAATTCCTCTTTCTCTCAGAGCTTCTTTTCCTCTAAATCCCCTCCTTGCTGACGGAGACACCATCTGCTCCAAGTGCAGTGACTGAGACATCACTGAAACTCCTCTATTGGTTTTATTACAACATCCAAACAATAGCTAATTTATTTCTGAAGCAGCTTACTACTGCTAAAGCTCCTCATTTAAGCTCCCATCTTCCTTCCTGTGAATGGTGTTAATATCTGCAACCTCGAGGCAGATATTCTAGAGGCAGCCTTTCATTGACTTGCCTTCCATTGGCCATTAGTGTGCTTGCAGAGTGAATGACCTTCAGGCCAGATACCTTCCTCATTATGTCAGTAGAAATTATGGAGATTGGGAAGAAGAATGGATCAGTGAGGGGCCAAAAGAATTCTTAGAAAACAATGGCTCCTCCATTTTCAGTGTTGTCCCTGTTCCATCACAGACAGCAGCTTGTTGCCCCACACAGTAAATCCTCAAAGGGAAACATGACTCTCCAGGGCCTTTCCCATAAATTTTCTTTTATCTCTCACTCTCATTTATTTCAAGTATTTTGTTTGGGGGGTGGGGGCAGACCCTTCTGATTACTTCTGCTTCTGAGATTTATCCATTGAAGAGAGGGCAATGTAGCGAAGACGATGAAGAACATGTGTTTTGGGGTTGGAGATATTTATTTTTTGAAACTTAGTTTCACCATTTACTTGCTCCAGCCCCAGAGTCCTCAGCGATGACTTCACACATTGTCGTTGTGGTGATGAAGTAAATAATATGTCCAAAGAGCTGGGCAATGATAAGGCTGTTTTCAGTCTCTCTCTGTCATTCACTCCGTGTGCATGTACGTGGTATATGTATCAAACACACACACGCACACACACACACACACACACACACACACACACACCAAGGAGACTGTGCTTCTCTGCAAGTTTACTTGACTCCTTCCGTGATACTCTTCTCAGAGCCTATTCACTTCTCCCTCATTCTAGGGAAGCTACATAGACTACTGAGCACACTCTCAGTAGATTATACCTAAAGGAAGAGACAAGATGAAGCAAACTGCCATTATGCACAGCTCTAGGTCAATTATACCTATTTTATAATCACAAAAATATAAATTGTCTATGTGCACATAGTACATTACGGACGTACACAGGTATATGAATTTACATGTATACACCTAAACCCTTTAAAGCACATTTCCCAGGACGCCTGCGTGGCTCAGTGGGTTACAGCCTCTGTCTTCAGCTCAGGTCATGATCTCAGGGTCCTGGGATCGAGCCCTGCATCGGGCTCCCTGCTCAGCGGGGAGCCTGCTTCCTCCTCTCTCTCTGCCTGCCTCTCAGCCTACTTGCGATCTCTCTCTCTCTGTCAAATAAATAAATAAATAAAATCTTTAAAAAAAAAATAAAGCACGTTTCATTTGCCAGTGTCATTTCTAGAGTGAACTGGATTAGTGGCAGCACTGGAGAAAAAGAAACAAACCTAGAAGGTCTTATTTTTGTTTAGGATTGTAGAATGAGATATAACTACTGAACTCTTGTAAAATGATAATTATACTCCACCGGCGATATTCCCTTAAAGGGGAATTTGCTAGTTAGTATTAACTAACCAAATTTCTCCTTTGTTCCTACATTAGTCTGCTCAGGCTACCCCAACAAAATATAGACCGGGTGACTTAAAACAACGGGAAATTTATTTCCCCCAGTCTTGGAGGCTGGGAAGTCCAAAATCAAGGTGCAGGCCAATTCAGTTCCCTGGGGAGGTCTCTTTCTGGCTTTCAGATGGTTGCCTGGCTGTGTCCTCACATGGTGGAGAGAGAGAGAGGAAGTGAACTCCCTGGTGTCTCTTCTTATAAGGACACTAATACCATCATGAGGGCTCACCTCAGGAGTTCATCTACCTCTTTACCTCTCAAAGACCTCATCTCCAAATATGATCACATTGGGGATTAGGGGTTAAAAATTTTGAATTTTGGGGGGAATTAATTCAATTCATAGCAATCCCATATTTGAAAATAGACTTTTCCCTGTAAATAACCCCAGGCCTTTGTTCTTAGCCTTCTGATTCTCTTACTTATTATTTATTTTTTTACTTGGGTCCTCAGACACACTATCTTCTAAGATAATCTTAGCTATTTTGCTTTTGTCTTGATGCATGGTCAAGAATATGCTTCTCTACCCTACAATTCTCTAACTTTATACTTAGACCTATTCATCTTTGTTTCTATAGGATATTTCTTTTTTTTTTTTAGATTTTATTTATTTGACATAGAGAAAGAGAGATCACAAGTAGGCAGAGAGGCAGGCAGAGGGAGAGGGGGAAGCAGGCTCCCTGCTGAGCAGAGAGCCCGATGTGGGGCTCGATCCCAGGACCCTGAGATCATGACCTGAGCCGAAGGCAGAGGCTTAACCCACTGAGCCAATCAGGCGCCCCTCTATAGGATATTTCCAACTGGATTTTCTGTAGGTATTTGGAACAAAATACTGATAGATATATTAATATTTCTACCCAAACACATTTTTCTTCTTCCCTATCAATCTCATCAATGCCACTGATTTACACATTTACCATCTCGGTGAGCTTTTCCTCCTCCCTTGGAATTTTGAAATTGGTTGTTTTCTACCAGCATATAAAGGCATATATAAATTGAGTCAAAGCCTCTACTTCCAGTGCTTAGTTTCATTGCATTGTGCTAGTTGTTACGGAAAGTACAAAGATTTAAAAAAAAAAAAGGTTAAGAGTCTTGAACAGTGTTCAGCAAACTATATCAAGACAAATCTAGCTCCCTGCTTATTTTTGCAAATGAAATTTTATTGTCGCTCAGTCATACCCATTCTTTTTTGTTTTTTTTTAAGATTTTATTTATTTGTTTGTCAGAGAGAGCACACCCACAAGCAGGGGCAGCAGCAGGCAGAGGGAGAAGCAGACTCCCCACTGAGCAGGGGCCCATGGGACTCAATCCCAGAGGTCATGACCTGAGCCGAAGGCAGATGCTTAACTGACTGAGCCACCCAGACACCCCAGTCATACCCATTCTTTTACAGAATGTCTGTGGCTGCTTTTACCCTACAATGCCAGGGTTTAATAATTGCTACCAAAATTTTATAGGCCATAAAGACTAAAATATTTACTACCTGGCCCTTGACAGAAAAACTTTGCCAACGCCTGATCTAAAAGGCTGTGGAATATATGTGTGCACATGTGTGTGTGTGATAGTACAAGCTCTAAATGTGTGCATAAATATATATTTTAACACTTTTAAAGATTGATTTATTTATTTGAGAGAGAGAGAGAGCAGGGAGAGGGGCAGAGGGAGAGGCAAGAGAGAGTATCCCAAGCAGGCTCTACTTCCAGCTAGGAGCCCAGTGTGGGGCTCGATCTCATGACCCTGAGATCCTGACCTGAGTCGAAATCAAGAGTTGGACATTGAGCAGACTGAGCCACCAGGCACTCCCTAACAGTTTTAAATTTAGATATACCTGTCACACACACACAAGCACGATATAAGTTCCAAAATGATGTGATAATAAAGGTGAGGGAATAATTAATATCTGCTAAAGGACTACAATCGGGTAAGACTTAACAAACTAGCTCAAATTTCAGTAGAACATTTGAAAATAGTTTTAATAACAACAGGGGAGTAGGGCCAGTTCTTTCAATAAACATTTACTGAGTATCTATTGCTATATTCAGATAGATGGAAAGTTTACTTAGGGTGACAATCTGTCACTTCTTTGTGCCTTCTATAGGACGTGGCACAGTGCCTTGCACATGTTGACAATAAATACCTGTTATTTAATTAGCTGAGGAAATAGTTGTAGCAATACACCATAACATCCTACAGTATCAACTGTAACAATATTAAAGAGACAGAAGTTCTGGCATTTTTTCTTGGAGAGGATGCATTGGAGAGGTGTTGTAACCAAAGTTAACATGATGGGTAGGACAGTTCTTCATTTAAAATAACAAAATCAGGGAGGGGCACCTGGGTGGCTCAGTCAGTTAAGTGTCCCACTCTTGATTTTCGCTCAGGTCATGATCTCAGGGTCCTGAGACTGAGCCCCATCTTGAGCTCTGAGCTGGGCGTGGAGCCTGTTTGAGATTCTCTCTCTGCCTCTCCCTCTGCCACTCTCCCCCCACCCCTTTGTGCCCTTGTGTGTGTGGGTACATGTGCGTGCATGCTTTCTCTTTTTCTCTCTCAAAAATAAATAAATAACCTGAAACAAACAAAAAAATTAAGATTCATTTGTGACTCTAGCCTTAATTCTCTGATGCTTAGTCCAGTTTTTGTTTTGTTTTGCTTTTTTTTAATCTGTGATGATTTTTATGGAGTGCATTGTTTGCTTTAGAATGAAAGCTCAGTAAGTGGTACTAATATTAGAATGAGCTTGATGCCAAGGGCAAACTACTCCTGGTACTTTGCCATACTTTGCAGGATGGAAACAGTAATACAACTTTCCACTAATAAGCCACTCCTTACATCTTTGGCCGATGGGAATTAATTTTTTAGATACTAGGCCTAATTGAATTAGTTCATCACCTAAAGCTTATACTAATAACTTTGGTGATAGCCTTAAGCTTTCTGCCTTCTAAACTCAGTTCATTTGCATGGTTGTAGTTACTGATGGACTTCCAATTCTCCAGCCCAGAGCTTTCTGGTGAATTCTAGACCCATAGTTCTCTACATCGAAGACACGTAGACATTTCAACGCCAATAGGCTCAAAATCAAGTTTATTATCTTTGAGAATTAGCTGGGACACTACCCTACTTCCCGATGATGATCACCTTTGTGTTTGCTCCCTAAATTAACTGAAGACTGTGTCATCTATTACCCTGGGAATCACCTGTGATTCTTCACACTTTTACACCCATTCCTCATTTCCAAAAGTCCCAATGACAGCTTCTACTAAATATATCTCAGATCTAGACCTTGATTCAGGTTACTGTCACCTCTATTCTGTACCTTCCTAATCAAACCCCACCCTTTGGTTTGACCCTGCCCCCATCCATTTTCCAGGGACTTCCAGAAAACCATTTGCTCTTAAATGGAAATCAAGTCATTCACTCACCTTAGTTATGCTTTGCCCTTGGGTAAAAACTTAAACTCCTAAAATCCTTCTGAACTTATGTCCTCCCTATCCCTCCAGGCTTGCTTTTTTTTTTTTTTCCCTCCCCCTTTCCAGTTCTTGGAGCCTTTCCCCAGAATAGCCTCAGGACACACTGCTCTTCTTTTTAACTCTGGACCCACTGAACTTCTCTCGTTAACCCTGCTCTCTCTTGCCTCCAAACCTTCACACAGTTGGGACCATTCTTTCAGTATTTTCATCTTCTCTTCTTCTAGAATACTACTCTGTCTTTCAGATACTATTTTAAATATCTGTTTATTTTAGAGTGAGAAGGAGAGCAAGTGCTGGCATGCATGAGTGGGGGGCGGGAAAGAGGGAGAGAACCTCAAGCAGACTCCCTGCTGAGCATGGAGGCCCACACCCCCACACAGGCCTCCATCCCAGGACCCTGAGATCATGACCTGAGTCGAAACCAAGAGCCACAGGCTCAATGGACTGAGCCACCCGGGTACCTCTCTTTCAGATACTATTTTAAATACCACTTCTTCCCATTGATACCCAGCAGTACACACAGCCTCCCTTGCAACTCCCTCCTCTGCCACCTCATTATGGTAGGGCCCTCTGCTATATATTCCCCTTTTACTACGGACTTCCCCATTAAAACAATTATATCACTATTTATGTGTTTATGCAAATGTTTGTCTCCCTTGCTAATTATTCATCCCTATTAATTTCTTTCCTATAGCTGTAGTTCCAGTCTTTACACAATACTTGGCCCATTGTAGGCCTTCATTAAGTAAGTGTTTAATGAGTGAATGGATGGATGATTCATGTGGAACATCTGCAGGGTACTAGACAGGGTAGAGATAAGAAGATTATTAACTCCTGCCCCAGCATCACTCATGGTCTAGCATTGCAATTCCTCTTAAAAGAGATGAACTAGCTTACCTCTTGACGTTAAGCTATTAAAAGACTTGTAAGAATCGTTTTCCATTTATCTTATTGTCATTTTTATAGGCTAATTTCATTTTGGGGAATCAGCCCATTCCAGTCTCAGTCACTCTGGGGCTGTGGGACTGTCCCCCAGGGATGTTCTATGTAACTTTAACTTCCAACACACTCAGGCAGAAGCAGTAGTGTGGTTGGGCTCATTGAATGTGCATTGAGCCAGGAATTAGCTGTAAAGTGACTTTAGTGTGGAAAAGAAAAATAAGTATTAGAATCAATTACTCAGATATAAAGAAATTAGCCTTTGCTAGGGAGGAAAGAGGGGAAAGGGGAAGGAAAAAGGGAGAAAGGTAAGGAAAGAAGTCTTTTACAAATTCTAGTCCCTAAAGTTATGTGTTTGTATTGCGTTAAAAATTAAGTAGTAGCATTTTAGTTCAATAATAATCAGTAGTAACATCTAATGAGTACGAGACACTCCACTGAATGTTTTATTAATTTTAACCCCAAAGCCAATCTCATGAGGTAGCTTCTCTTTATCAGTCCAGCATCAGAGAAGTGGAAACTGGGGCACAGGAAGGGTGAGTGGGAAAAACATACTTGTCCTGGGAGTTTCCTTTACTACTCACACAAAACACATTCCTTCTGATACTTCTGGTCACCAAATGTGTGGAGGTTTTTTCCAAAGCAAGTGATTCTGTGCTGTGAGGTGGGTATCCCGCAGTTTAACTCAGTTCTGACGCTGTCTCCCTGGAGATAGGAGATAGCATCGGATCCCACCAGACTGCTGCCCCTGCCCGTGCATCCCCCCCCACACACACACACACTTCAGATGCCAGTCGCAAATCTAGGGCTATACCGGTGCTTCTGACCAATCAGCTACGGACAGAGGTTCTTATATCCCTCTGCAGGTTTGATTAATTTGCTAGAGCAGCTCACAGAACTCAGGAAACAGTTTACTTACCACATTACCAATTATTTTTTTATAAAATGATATGATAAAGGATTACAGATGAACATGCAGATGGCAGAGACACGTAGGCCATGCTCTGGTCACCAAAAACCCCATGTGGTCACCAGCCTGAAACTCCGTCACTCGAACTTCTCACTTGCAGGATTTTATGAAGGCTTCACCACCCTGGCATGACACTCATGAACTCCATTTGCCCCTATTCCTTTCTCTGGAGAATGGGGTTGGGGCTGAAAGTCCCAAACTTCAAATCATGGCTTGGTCTTTCTGCTGACCAGCTCCCATCCGGAGACACTCCAAGAGTTGCCGCCTTAGAACAAAAGATCCAGCCATCACCCAGGAAATCCCAAGGGATTTAGGAGTTTTGTCCCAGGAACCAAATATTTGAACAAAAGATGCTCCTAGTACTCTTATCACTTATGAAATCACAAGGGCTTTATGAGCTCTGGGCCCAGAACCAGGGATAGAAACCAATGTATAGATTTTCTGTTATTTCATCTCCCAATTCCAGTCTCTGGCTATGGGCCCGTCACAGCAAAATGACATAGAACGCAAAAGATACTGGCATGGGGTTAGAATCACATTTAGCCATTCATGATTAGTCCAGTTCATCATCACGCTATATGAAAAATGTCTCCCTGGGCCAGGTCACTCAGGGTTGCAGGCTTGCGTTTGATCTTGTCAGGTTCCAAAAAGCAGGAGTGGTCTCAGCAAATACCTGTCTTTGCCCATTCAGGCATCCGTTATGACTGAGCTCAGACAATAATCATCTCTCTCTCTCAGCCTCTTTCATGGTGTTAATATAATAGCGGATTTCTCTCTTTGCATAACTGTGTATTTACTCTTTTACTGTCAGCTGCTATTCCTTCTACTGTGCATTTTTACCGAAACTCTTCCACCTTTGGGAGGCACATTAATTTCGACCACTGTGCTGGTCTAAGTTGCAGGCCGTGAATCTGTCGGGCAGCTCATCCAGCAGCTGTCCACTCCCATTCAGAGAGGTATGGTGGCAAAGGTGCAGAATTAGAGGGCTATTTGTCACCCACCCCACCCCCCAGCCAGTATGACTACATTCACCATTCGCCCCAGGTAAGCCGGGTGGGGGAAAGGCACATCCTGTGCCATCAGGCTCTGAGAAATTCTGACATAAGTGTTTCAAAATGTAGTAACACAGCGCCTGGGTGGCTGAGTTGGTTAAGGGACCGCCTATGGCTCGGGTCATGATCCTGGAGTCCTGGGAACAAGTCCTGCATCAGGCTCCCTGCTCAGCGGAAAGTCTGCTTCTCCCCCTGACCTCTCCCCTCTCATGCTCTCGTTCTTTCTCTCTTTCAAATAAATAAATAAAATCTTTAAAAACAAACAAACAAACAAATGTAGTAACAATTGCTTGCTTAGGAACCAGTCATGTCTCCAGCACTTACAGCTGCTGTCATGGTCCTATGACCGTTCCATCAGGTAGGGTGGGGGCGGGGGTGGAAATAAAAGTTGAGGTGATATGGGGAAGAAAGAAAAAAAAAGTGTCATCATTATACTAGCAATCTCTCCTTTTATCAAGAACTGCAGAGTCGGGGCACCTGGGTGGCTCAGTGGGTTAAAGCCTCTGCCTTCGGCTCAGGTCATGATCTCAGGCTCCTGGGATCGAGGCCCGCATTGGGCTCTCTGCTCAGCAGGGAGCCTGCTTCCTCCTCTCTCTCTGCCTGCCTCTCTACTTGTAATCTCTATCTCTGTCAAATAAATAAACAAAATCTTTAAAAAAAATAAAAATAAAATAAAATAAAAAAGAACTGCAGAGTCATACCAGTATCCTAAGGGTATGGGAATTTACCAAAGTGAAAAAGCTTAGGCAAGAACAGCACCTGACTTTGACTTACCCGATTCCTTTCCTGGGTAAGTATGTGAGAGCAACGGAGAGAATGTGAAATTTCCTCTCCATTTGCATTCATGCCAGGAAACTTCTTTCCAATCTCCCAGGTACTCTCCGTCATTCTTTTAATTTGTACTTCATAGCAGTCAGAGCTTTTTCTTCCTCCAGCCTAACAGGGGTTCACTAGTTACTCCTCGGCCCTTCCCAGAGTCTAGGAGAGCATCTGATTAGTCAGGATGGGCTGGTGACTACCTGGTCCCATCAGATACAAGTGAGTGGAGGACTTACCTGGTATGACCTGCTGGTCTAAGGATAGTCTTCAACTGGGGCTGGGATCCCAGCAGGGGGGCTGGCAAGAGCCCTCAAATGTGTCTGCAGAGCATACAGAATGTTCTATCACATTCCACCCTTTGAAGTTTTGAAGCTAGACAATAACAGTAGCATGAAGTGCCAGAAAGCACCATGTTTTAAGCAAAGCAAATCACTCAGCTCCTTTATATTTACAAGTCATGAAAGAAGCGATGTTGGAAAAATCAAGACAGTCCCCATGTGAGGGAAGGGACAATAACAATAACAAAAAGGCCTGATTTTCTCAGAGAAGCCAGTCTGGGGAGACCAAGCAAGAGACTCATCTTTGAGGAATGTTACAAAAGATAGTACGTCAAAGAAGAGAAAACTTTTTTTCTGTTCCTCCGGGGACGATGGGGTGTGAGAAGAACTTAGAAGTCGCTCCCCATTTCCTTGGGCAGCCTCCTTCCTTTTGAGTGTCATGATTTAGATCCATTTAAAAGGATTTATTTGAAAGAAGCTTCTCATACCATCGGGGCAGTTTGTCTCTCTCTCCCTCGCTTGCCCAGCCTTTGTAAATGAACAAAGTAACCACTTGTCCCACACAGGGTGCAAAGGGAGGCTTGGTGTGGGTTTTACTGTCCATTCAGGCTCTGTTTTCGGCTGGTTGTAAGTGAAATCTTTAGAAACCTCGCAGCGGGAATCCTTTGCTTGGGGCACGGGGTGGGGAGGGAACTTTGAAGAACCTATTGAAACTCTGAGAGCCCTTGGGTAGAAACTGTTCTTTTTAGACTTCCTCAGGGGCAGTACAGGGAAATAAACACACACAGGAAGTCATTTAGCCTCTCTGTGAACTTCATGTTGACATTTGCTTACTAAAAAAGTTCATTGTGGGTCCTTAAGAAATTCATGCCTGTGTATGTGTATATACGTGTGTATGTGTGTACACATATGTGTGTATAAATATTTACTAATTCTCCCTCATTACAATGTTAGTGATGTGGTACTAAAAATAAAATGAACAGTTGGGAAAAAAGAATGACACAAAAAATATAGGTGTGGGTTCCATTTACAAAACTGTGCTTTAGGAGTCAAAGCTAGATCGATGTTGTATTTCTGAATTTTTAACCATCTGCTGATTGCCATCTCTCACGGGTACTTTGTCATGTTTTCTGTTCATTGGTTGACCCAAAATGTCTTTTTAGGTGTAATGTTTGGTTCACGACTTTCATCTTTACTTATATGATGCTTGCCGTAGAACGGAAACAACTTTAAAATCTTCAGTGAAGGGTCACCAAGCCCCTAATGTCAGCTGGAATTGCTGATTTTAAAAAGCCAAGGGAGAACAATAAATACATTTTACAGGTGAAAATGAAGGTACACGGACAAAGAGAGAGAATACCAATGCCCTAAAAGCAACAATTTGGTTGTTAGGAAGGGAAATCCACTCAAATGAGTGAAGGCAAATGGGGGGGTCACCGGAATGGTTCACAGGATTCCCATGAAACATGTTACAGGCCTTGTGGGAACCAGAAAGCTCTTGGTTTCTCTCTCCATCTGGGTCACGTGGTCTCAACCCTGCTTCTTGCTGCACATCTGTTCCTTTCACTTTGCACAGTCAGTGGTCATTTAATTGCAATTTCTACTCAAGATCTCCTAGGCAGGAAAGAAGGATTTAATATCTGGATACAGTAATATCTTACGGAACTCGGATCAGGAGTACAGCCAATGTTGCAAGAGACCGGAGCCAAAAACTATAAAAGTCATCCAGAACTGAAATGTTCCTTTCATCTCCTTTAAGCAAGAGTGTGTCTTACCTCTTGTGTCTGTTATTATCCATAGGTTGTTTGCCCCTCTTTGCCCCCTCACTAGCCCTCAGAAAGGCTTTGTTTGTTTCTATATGCATACAAACAAACCCCATTCCTACCTTTACATCACTTCCCAGTTCAAGTGCCCAGTGGAAATTTATGAGTCATCGAATGACAATTCCATATTTCCAGGCGAAGTCATCAGATTGGCCCAGGGCGGGTCCGGTGACTACTGGGTTCAACCAGACTCAGGTTGGGCAGGAGGGTGGGTGGGTGGGGGGTTAACCTGGAGTAACCATGTTTATATAGGCTTATGCTGTGTTCGGCAGGAGCTGTGGGAAGACTGGCTGGGCTGG
>LNAC01000575.1:129847-305066 GCA_002007465.1 Ailurus styani
GAGCAGAGAGCCCGATGCGGGCCTCGATCCCAGGACCCTGAGATCATGACCTGAGCCGAAAGCAGAGGCTTTAACCCACTGAGCCACCCAGGCGCCCTCAAAAGTATTTATTATGAAGAATGTAAATTCTCAAAAAAAAAAGGATGTAAATTCTCCTTAAGATAACAATAGCAGCATTTTTAGGTTACCATTGGAACACACTTAAAGAAATTTCAGTTTAAATTTATTGACTGTGTTTCTAGAGTTACCTTGTAATGTCTTCCCGCTGAGGAGGACATTCACTTACAGAGACTAAGAAACTTTTAAAGAAGGCATATGTGGGCAGTTTAAGTTGGCTATTGCGTCATCACCGATCATTGAACTTGAGTTAACTTTAGAGCATTACCATATAATAATGATATTAGCAGCAGGGAAAGGTGATATTATTCTATAATAGTGAGTGGTGCTTATGCCTGCATCTCACAACCATTGTGTGCTCTTTTGGATCATTGACTTTCTCTATATATTTATATCAACTTTTACCTTTAATGGTTTCTCTCTTAATCTTATCTTAGAGTGCAGTATGTGGGTTCATTCCCAAGCCTTATTTTTTGGAGATGACAAGTTGTTAATTGCATAATCAGCCATACTTCTGCATCCTCTGAATCTTTTTAGTCCTTATCTCTGTGTCTTGACTAGCTGTGTGTCTTCAGGCTAGTTGCCTAAACACTGTATGCCCCTCTGTCTTCAGGAAAATGTGGATGATAACACTACGGTCCGAGGATTCAGAGACGATGTATAAAACACACATAGCTATAAGTGCTCTATAAACATGGCTCTAATGCTTACTCTCAGAGAGGTGGGGAGGTAGTTGCAGCAGCTGCCACCGATAACCACATCACACTCTCCCAAACCCATCTCTGGCTCATCTTTGATTTCAACTCCAACCCAGCTTCGAGGGAGGGTTCTTATCCACCAAGCACTAATGGCATTCTACCTGAGTTTACCTGTGTGTTTTTCAACTCTCTGCCCCAGGCCCTCCTTTGATGCCAAGAAAGCTTATTCTCCCATGTCCCAACATAGCTTGGAAGTACTGGCGGTGATCATTTCATTGAGGGCAACCCTTACCCAGTGGGTGGCGGAAGTGAGTCCACAAGGGCTCTAGCCTCTCATCTTTCCGTGGACAATTCTGGGTGGCATTTTGAACACTTCTCAAATGTCTCAGGAGACTTCACTGATTGTTACTTTATAGCATAGCTTGCAATAACATACAGTAGTAGTTTCTCCTTGTTTTCTGAGCCACTCTCACCGTTCTTTCCTCCTGATTTCTGCAACTAACCTCCTCCCCCAAACAAAACAAAACAGGAAAAAAAAGAAAAAACAGTCCTTGCCTTAGAATCTGTTTCAGAGAGAATCCAAACCAAGACAGTTTTCAGAGTAGGATGGATTACCGAGTACCTGGTCTGGATATGAATCCACTCAACTGCTTAATGGTTCTATATCCTTATATTTTTAAATTATATCATTTTTCTTCTGCAGCAGTTTCCTTGCCTCTAAATGCAGATAATAATAGTAACTACTTTATAATATTGTTATGAGCAATACATGTGTTATCACAGTGTACATATAAAACGTTTAGAACAGTGTCTGAGAAGCAGTAAGTTGCATGTAAGTGCTACCTCCTAGTATGCCCTTGTGGAACACATTCAGCTGTGTCTGGAAGTCTTAGTGTTATTCCCTTCTTCCCTATTGCATTTTGTTCTTGTGCCGCTTCCTTCTGCCCCTCCCTTTATCTTTTCTTTTGTTTGCTAGTGCTGACTGAGGAGAGCCAACAGCAAGGGTTCCCTGGAGCTCTGTAATTTCTGGAAGCATGTAAGAGGGCCCTTCTTTTGTGCTGTGCTCCCTTTTTCTTGCTCCAACAGCCCTGACCCTTGATCTGTTGGCAGACACCAAATGATGCTGCCAGCTCTCGGTTATTCAGACGCTCTTTATCCACACTCTTTGCTCTTCTCTCTGGCTGCCTGCCTTTTGGCCGTTAGATGCTCCCTGGCATTGCTCTCAGAGGGTAGACCAAGAGGGAAAGATAGCAGAACTCAGACTAGCCAGTTATGGGGTCTAGAAGATTGGGACTTTTAGATCATTGGACTATGAGGTTTTTTTGTTTGTTTGTTTGTTTTTGTCTCTTCAATGATTTTATTAAAGACATTTCTCCTAGTTTCCTTGTTCTTATCTGTTCTTTTCCCACAAGCTCTTCCCTCCCTTTCCGTATTTCCTGCACATTACATGGGATCGAACTTTTCTTATCTCTTTGATAATCACCAAATCAAAGTTTTTCAAAGATGTTCCTTCTTTTCATTATGCATAGGGCAATAACTTCAACTTCTCTAATTGAGATGTAAGGATGTTTATGACCTGGTGTCTAATTATATCTTTTTTTACCTCTCACAACTCCTATTTCTTAGCTTTTTAAATATTTCAGTCAAATTGAAATGCCTGAGTTGCCAGAAATTTTCTGCAGTTACTTATTCCTTTGCCTATTTGTACAAATTTTTTTTTTACGTTCAAAATCTTTCGTGTTTTTTGTTGGTTTGTTTGTTTGTTTTTTAATTTTATTTTTGTTCTTTGCCCAAGGGGTACAGGTCTGTGAATCATCAGGCTTACATCTTTCACAGCATTCACCATAGCACAAACCCTCCCCAATGTCCATAACCCATCCACCCTATCCCTACCCTCCCACCCCCCAGTAACCCTCGGTTTGTTTTGTGAGATTAGGAGTCTCTTATGGTTTGTTGGACTATGAGTTTTATAAGACATTTCTATCCTCCACATCCATGGAAAATTCAGAATCAACCTTTTGCAGCCACAGTATATTTCACTTTGATTGAAATATAAGAAAGACATAAAATGGGTGCATGGGTGGCTCAGTTGGTTAAGCAGCTGCCTTCCTCTTGGGTCATGATCTCCTGGTCCTGGAATCAAGTCCCACATCTGGCTCCCTGCTCAGCAGGAGCCTGCTTCTCCCTCTCCCTCTGCCTGCTGCTTCCCCAGCTTGTGTGGTCTCTCTCTCTCTCTCTCAAATAAATAAAAATCTTAAAAAAAAAAAAAAAAGGAAAGAAAGAAAGGCAGAAAGGAAGAGAGAAAGAAAGAAAGACATAAAATGCACAGATCTCTGAGTGTTCATACTGATGAGTTCTGGCAAATGTATACATTCATGTAACAACCACCCCAAATAAGATGGCTTACATTTCCATTACCCTAGAAAATTACCTCATTCCCCTTTCTAATCAATTGTCCTTCACTCCTACTCCCAACAACCACTTTCTGATTTCTACTGTTCTGTTTCCTTCCCTTGAACTTAATATAAATGAAATCACACATATCTATTCTTCTATTCCTGATCTTTTTTTATCTGGCATGATCTTGAGACTTATTCATGTAGTTGTGTATATCAGAAGTTTGTTCTATTTATTGCTGAGTAGTATCCCAGCATATGAAAACACTTTTTTTTTTAACCATTCTCCCCCTGATAGACGTTTGAATAAGTTCCAGATTGGGACTATTACAAATAAGGCTGTTATGCACATTATTATACAATATTTTTGTGTAAATCTATTTTCCTCTGGGTAAATGGGGATAGAATTACAAGGTCATAAGTAGAAATAGGCTTGATTTTATCAGAAACCACCAAACAGAGGCCATAAGATTTTACCCTGACAGTGTATGAGGGTTCCAGATCCTCTGTAACCTTACCAACATTTAGTGTGTCAGTGGTTTTAGTTTTAGCCACTTGCCTGGATATAAACTGGTATCTTATTATAGCTTTATTTTATGTTTTCCTGATGACTACTGATTTCGAGCACCTTTTCACTGTGCTTACTGGCCTTCCCAATATTTTCCTTTGTGCATTGTCCTTTCAAGTCCTTAAGAGTAGCGTAGTCAAGCCAATTTGACCAGTATGTTTGAGTTCCTTGCTCTCAGTCATGCAAAAGGAAAATTCAAGTGTCTGGAGTTCTATGACAGATATAAAGAATTTCAGGGGGCACCTGGGTGGCTCAGTCATTAAGCATCTGCCTTCGGCTCCTGTCAGGATCCTAGGGTCCTGGGATCGAGCCCACATTGGGCTCCTGCTCAGCAGGAAGCCTGCTTCTCCCTCTCCCACTCCCCTTGCTTGTGTTCCCTCTCTTGCTCTGTATCTCTCTGTCGAATAAATAAATTTTTAAAAAATCTAAAAAAAAAAAAAAAGAATTTCAGGAAGGGGTGCCTGGGTGGCTCAGTCAGTTAAACTCAGTTCATTATTCTGGGGTCCTGGAATCGAGCCCCACATTGGGCTCCCTGCTCAGCGGGGAGGCTGCTAGTCCTTCTCCCTATGCCTCTGCCCCTCCATCCATTTGTGTTCTCACTCTCTCTCTCAAATAAATAAATAAAATCTTTTAAAAATAAAAAAAAGAAGAAGAAGAAGTTCAGGAAATCATCCACCTAACATTGGTGCTATCAATGCTCTGCCTATACTTTTTGGCACTTACTTTCTCAGAGCATTTTAACAATCTTGAACTCTACATCAGAACTTGTTTTAGCCTCTGTGAGGCAGACCAGCTATGCCTGTGCCAGGGAATAAGGCTCCCAGGAGCAGCCCTCAGCCGATGATGAATGGGAATCTGAAGTTAAACACCCCGGCTTCCTTGCACTTCCGATAAGGTAGCTCTGAAACATGTTCTGTACTGTCTCCCAAAGCCTCCCAATGGACTTGGTTCTCCATAGTAATAACTTATTCAGTGATGCAGATGGGTTGTCTCATCCTTTCTCTGTCACATTTCCTAATCTCCTACTGATTTTCTCTAGAATCACTTCAAAAAGATCTTGCATTGTGACCTCTTTCTGAAGAAATGCAATTGAGACACCTATTCCCAAATATGTGTGTTGAAACGTTTGAATTGTTGTGTGACAGACTAATTAGGGGATTTGATGAGTTCTACTCATGAAGTCAAGATATTGATTTTCTGGGTACGACACAAATGAAAGAGCCAGGCGAATATGGGAGAAAATCTGTAATGTCGGTGTCTAGTAGAAGCGAAAGTCCCTTTGGGTTGGTGGCTGAGAGTTGAAATAGGTTTTCCAGAAAGGGTAGAGTCTGGTAAGGTCGGGTGAACTGAGAGCAGGGGAGGACATTTTAGGAAGTATTTAGGTGTGACAGACACAAATCTTGTTCAGGGTAACAATCTATCTGGAGCTTGAGACTGTATAGAAAGGAATAAAAAATAAGCTTTGCATTATTGGTTAGGGTAAAATTAGAAAGAATGTTCAATGAGAGTAGGAATTTTAGATTTTGTCTCAGAGGGAATGGAGAACCGCTGGACATTTTTCATTAGGGAGTAACACCATAAAAGCAAGTTTCTAGGAAAACGAATCTAATGTCATTGTGGAGGGTGAATTAAGGCTTAAGGTAGAAGGTTGTTGATGTAGTTTTAGTGACTTCGATATAAACTGATAAAATCTTAGAACTGGATACTCATAATGGGACTGGAAAGGACAATATCAGTTCAAGACCTACTGAAGAAAGTCAGTAGAATTTGGTGGCACTAGATAATGGGCTGGAAGACAAATAAATGAGTCACAGGCATTCTAAAGGGTCAAAGCAGTTGGTTTCAAAATAATGCCATAATATTAGCAGAAATAAAGAAATTGTGGGGTGGTGAAATTTTACGGTAAAACAATATACTCATTTAATTTTATACACAGTAACTTAAACTTTGGTTCCCTTTGTGGTGATTTTTTTTTTAAGATTTTATTTATTGATTTGACAGAGAGAGAGAGATCACAAGTAGGTAGAGAGGCAGGCAGAGAGAGAAAGGAGGAAGCAGGCTCCCCATTGAGCAGGGAGCCTGGTGTGGAGCTCGATCCCAGGACCCTGAGATCATGACCTGAGCTGAAGGCAGAGGCTTTAACCCACTGAGCCACCCAGACACCCCTTTTTGTGGTGATTGATAATCATATATCCATTTCCAGCAGATAATTTAAGATTTGGGACTAGACTTTAGAAGAGAGTACATACTGTTAAATTACATCAGAGAGTCAGTCATCTTCTTAGAAGTAATCCTTAAAGGTTTGACCATGAATAAGATCACAAAGGAGGAAAGTTAAAAGAATGAATAGTACAGAACTGAAAATTAAGCCCTGGCAAAAGACCTCATTTGGGGAGAGCAAATAGAAAGATAAGGAGGCAGGTGAGACAGGAAGGTACAGTCAGAAGGGTCAAGGAGTCAGAGGGAAAGATGATTGCAGTGATAAGGAGATAAACACTTTCAGAACCTTCCAAGGGCAAGGGAGATAAATACTCCTTGAGCTGCGAAAAAGACAATACAGCAATATATGATCTTGACCTCATTAGACTCTCAGCCAGGTTGGAGAGCTGAAATTTACATATGGTGGGAACAATACAAAACAATGCAATCACATACTGAAGTGTTCGAGCCACACCGGGAGGGGTGTGCGAGAATAGGAAGGCAAGGGCAGGAAGCTAGAGGCATGGGGAATGGGACCAAGTACAAAGTGTAACTTGAATGTGAGTTTTGTAAAGGAGGGACCAAAAGAATTTGCAGGAGAAAGACCACCATGAATAAAATCATTGAGGAGAGACTGATGCTATGTGGAAATGTAATCCAACCAAGAGATAAGGGTATTTACAAACTTACTTGTGCATACACAATTTCCAAGAATGTTAAGGTCCTGGAGCTGATCTAAATGTGAAAACTGATAAAGGAACTAACCACATTTAGTCTTAAAGGAGCTACCCAGAGAACCTACTGAGCTAGTGAGAGTGATTAATGTTAGTGACCATAGATGCAGGGCAGAAAGCCAAGATACTTTCAGGGCCAATGATAGTTTTGTGGGTGAGCTTGTTACTCTTTGAAGTGATAGTATATATCATACATGTAACATGTTTTTTAATATAAATATGGAGCTTCCATACTTAGGACCATGCACAAAAATCCTAATTTTTTTTAGATTTTTATTTATTTATTTGAGAGAGTGAGAGAGAGAGAGAGAGAGAGAGCACAGGCACGAGTAGGGGAGGGGGCAAAGGGAAAGGGAGAAGGTGACTCACCCACTGAGCAGGGAACCCAACACGGGGCTCCGTCCCAGGGCCCTGGGATCATGACCTGAGCCGAAGGCAAACGCTTAACTGACTGAGCCACCCAGGCGCCCTGCAAAAATCCCAATTTTATAGAAGTCCACTCTTCCTTCTCCAACACAGGTTTGCCCTAGGGAGGTGGGCAGCAGTGTCTGTCTTTGTATTGCTGTACCTGCACATATCAACTATCGAACACTTGGAGAATACACATGGTTAGTTAGGGTGAGAATAAGAGTAGGGAGAGAGGGTCAAAAAACACTTGTCTACCTCAACAGGGCTGTGTTCTCTAGTTTGGGGTTTAAGTATTTTAAGCTGCTTACCAGTGAATCACTGGTTTACATTTTCTTTTCCCTTTCCAAGTATCTTGAGGCTATTGTGATTTCGAGAAATAGCTCTGCCTCGTGCCTTCCACTTGCTGAGGCCCTTGCTTTCTTTCAGTTACTCCAAGATGCCCAAACTTGTCTTCAGAAAAGTCATTCCTCTAAGTATCTAATGGTAGCAAAATCCGGCCTAATGGGAAACACAATCTCAGATAGAAGTTTCTTCCCACTAGGTTTCCTGAATATAATGGCAATGAGATTAGCACATTTTCCCAGTGATTGAGTTGGCATGTGCCCATGGATTTATAAATAGAATTTATTGTGGAAGTTACTGTACTACTTGGGTAAGTAGCTATTGCAATTTGATGATAGAACGTGTTCTCTGAAAAGAAACCATTATATGCCTTATATGCCATGGTCATCTGAGGACAAAGAAGATACAAGTGGGTTTTGTTTTCAGTTCATTCTACCCTATATACAGTTCTGAACAACCACATATATTTAACATTTGGCAAGTTAATAGATATTTTCCTATTTCTCTATTTTTAATTACATGGGTATGGCTGGTTGGGGGTAAATGATGATTTCAAACCCTTCATCATTTTGCTGCCTTTAGATGGTAGAATGGTGGACATGTTGAAATATGTCCAGGTTTCTGCTGACACCTCCCACAGGAGAGCAATAGATTCATGGAATTTGAAGGCCATTTAGAGTCAGGAACTAATCTGTGCCTCAGTCCAATGCTTGTAAACTAAGATTTTTGTTTACTGCATTGGGTTGAGACTGACGGTGAATTTCTAAGGTGAACGCTGTGATGAAAGAACGTTTATGTAAAATCGACAGTATCACCGCTGCTGTCACCACTAAAACGTATCTCATTTCTGAAGGATGGAGTTGCATGTTGCAACTGGAAAAAAAAAACAAACCCAAAAACTATTTTCAGTAAGATCTATTTCAATGAGCCTTTGTGCTTTGTGATCCAGTTAAAATTCTAACAGTGAGAAAATACTTTTATCCTAGTCAGTACAAGATTTAATGCCTCCTCTTAAGGAATCAGCCATTTGCCTTAACCAGCTAAGACCTGTGCCACAGTCCTTCAAGAGAGTGCCTGCTGCTGTATGTAGCTGACTTGGGTTTTATGCAGAACTGTCTTTACATTGCATTTCTTTCTTCTTGATAGTCTAGCTCCACAGTGAGAGCCTATCAAACTAGTAAGTCACGAGTGACCATGAGCCCTGGCTTCAGCTCTCAGTGGAACAGCAGCCAACCAGCCTGGAATACATACTCCTTTCCAAGAGCAAGCTTGCACTATCAGTCCCATGCCAGCTACACCTACTGTACTGGACACCCTGCTGTAAGTACCCCCCATTTTTTGTGTTCAGCAAACTGGATGCTTTATGCAGGTACATCCTCAATCCAGAGTTGGTATCTTTCAATTAACCGGGTAATTTTTTCCAATGCTGTAACTCTTCTAAGGTGAGAATACGCTGCTGTTAAGTAAAGGAGATGAGTGATAGAGAACAACTTATGTGCTGAAATGACCGATCTTTGCTGAAAATTGATGTTTCATTTAAGATATTTCTGGGTGAAATAGGTTGGCGGAAGTTGGAATGGCGGAAGTTGTGGAGGCTGAATGTCTGTACATCTACGGCTTTGTTTTCTGACTCCCTCTGGCTGTTGTTCATGACTTTAGTTGATTTTGCACTGGGAGAGGATGTCTTTCAAAATGGCATGGAGGAGTCAATGGCGTCTGTATGTCCCCACTTCTGTCAATGGCCTTGTTGATATAGTTTAAACAAATATGAACTTACAGATATACATTCATAGTAGGGTATTTTCCCGTTACTGCTACACGGAATCTGAGCTTGTTGGCATAGATGACTCAAAGGCAACATAAACAAGCCTTTGGTGGGGAGAAATAAGTTCATGGAATTTAAGAACCTTTTCGAATAAGGTACCTGTTTCTGCCGTTATGGTTTTCTGTGTCTCCATCCAGTCCTCATAAACTAAGATTTTTGTTATCGTAAATTATACTTGTACACTTGGAAAAGGGTATGATGCATGTTGATTAGTAAACTTCTGTTAACTGTTAAAAATTCAGATGTAAGACTCTTGGGTAGTGAGAGACCTTTGAAAGGGAGTCGTGCATGCTTCTCATAGTAACTCATCTAATTGTCAGTAACTATAGATGTGGGTCCTCCGGCCATTCCAAAGGTCCACTGTGGATGTCTGCACTTGAGCTATCCTGTTTGCATTTCAAAGTTATGAAATTATAAAATGTCCTGAGCTTTTAAATAGAGAGAACATATCTCAAATATCATGTCATAAATTCACTTAAAAGAACATCCAAGGAATCCACTCAGAATGTAAATTGGCATATTGGCATAACTTTGTTAAAAGATGATCTGTAAATAATGATCAAAATTTACATTGCATATAACTTTGACTCAATACTTAAACTTTTGGCACTTGATTGGACATGTACAAGGATGAATGCGCTAGGACATGTAGCCCCAGTTTTTAAATTACTTGGAAAAGGAACCTAAATATCCCTCATTAACTTTTAACAAAAATGTATGAAGCATTATTGGACATGTATTATTTTTCAGCGTCCATCTAGGCAAAGAGGCCCGGGGTGAACAGGCCCAGGTCTTGCTGTCATGAAGTTCCCTTTCTAGGAAACAGAGAATCTAGCAATTACCTAACTAAACATATGAATAAATAAAAATAAGCAAACAAATAAAAATATAGAGTGGTATTAGATGCTACACAAAGACCCAAAATAGATTGAAATGATAAAGAATAATGGAGGAACTATTTGAGTTGCAGGGTCAGCCATGTCCTGAACTGGGAGGACAGACAGGTTTTACTGAGATCTGAATAAAAAAGAGACATAACTATGTATAGCTCAAGGTAAAGAGTGTTCCAGGTAGAAGGAATAGTGTGAAGGTCCTGAGGTGGGAATGAGCCCAAATGTTCATCATATACACAGAGGGAGAGCCAGTGTTCCTGGGGCTTAGTTGGAAGAGAACTGAGGGAGCTAGGTTAGAGAGAAAGGCAGGGACCAGAGTATGTAGCACTTTGTAATCCAGAGTAAGGAGTTTGTGTCTTATTTAAATATAGTGGGCCATTGGAGTATTTTAAGCAAGGAAATTATGACATGATTTAACTGTTTTAGGATTCACTCAGGCTGCTGGGTGAAAAAATCCTGGTAGAGGAACAAGGAAATCTGGGAGTCAAATTATTTTACACACACACACACACACACACACACACACACACAGTGTGCTTGCATGTATCTATGTGATTACTTCTATAGTATGCAACTGAAGTTCTGCAGTAAGAGGAAGATTAACTTTTTCTTGTATATCCTTTGATCCATTTGATATTCAAAATATATGCGACTTGTTTTCATAATAAAAAGTAAGTTGCATGTGTTTGGCAATAAAATTTCCTTCAGTAACCAGTTCCATATTTAAAATGTCTCGTTATCTTTTCCCTTCAGTCATTATTTGTCAAGCTAGATTATGACAAATTATAATTTAATGAAATACTCCAAATCATATTCTTATTGGCCTCAAGGTCATGTAAAGGTAGCTGATATTTATTGAGCACTGAATATTCTCTAAGTTCTGTACTGAGCAACTTTAGAGGTATTATATAGGTATGTATGTTCAAAATAGCCCTAGGTGGTAGGTGCTATTATTATCATCATTTCAAAGATTAGTGAAGTGAAGCTCAGAAAAATTGAGAATCTTGCCCAGAGTTACACAGCTAGTAGTGGGACCTGAGAGTCAAACGTCGGCTGTTTTGCCTCTAACCACTGTTCTCATCCACTGTCTTGTATTGTTCCTTGCCATTGAGTCCCCGTGTCTTTATTTACATGCTGAGGACAGTGATTATACCCCTGATAGAACTCTTTGCTATCATTTAATTTAAATGTACATGTTACTCTTCAGAGAAGTACTTGTATGTATTAAACACTCCATTTTAGTTTCAGAGGGAGGAATGAACAATAGGTGTGGTCCTGTCTTGGAAACCACTGGGATCATTGCTGGATGTCTAGCTAGTTTTTGTGCTTTAAGATCCAGAAACTGAGGGCACCTGAGTAGCTCAGTTGGTTAAGTGTCTGCCTCCGGCTCAGGTTATGATCCCGGAGTCCTGGGGTCGAGCCCTATATCTGGCTCCCTGCTCAGCGGGGAGTCTGCTTCTCCCTCAGCCTCTCACCCTGCTCCTGCTCTGTCTCTCTCTCTCTCTTTCCCTCTCACTCTCTCTCTTTCTCAACTAAATAAAATATTTTAAAAATTAAAAAATAAAATACAGAAACATATTTTCTTTTGTCACACCACTGTGAGTAAAGTGAGTCAGGTGTGGAAAGTAGAAACAAAAGACTAGAAAATTCTTTAAAAAACTTTGCTAGGCACATTGTACTTCTGATTTGAAAGATACTCTAAGGATCAATGTTAAGGCCTAGTCGACATTATTCTTCTTCCATTATTCCAACATTGAATCTTTTCTTTCAGGTTTTCCTCCCATGCCTGGTCAGATGTCATTTAACTCTTGACTCTAAGACAAGGGACCATTTAGCTCTTCTTACCACATTTTTTTAAAAGATATAATTTATCTATTTATTTGACAGAGGGAGAAAGAGAGAGAGAGAGAGAGGTCACAAGCAGGCAGAGTGGCAGGCAGAGGGAAAGAGAGAAGCAGGATCCCGTTGAGCAGAGAGCCTGACATGGGGCTTGTTCCCAGGACCCTGGGATCATGACCTGAGCCAAAGGCAGATGCTTAACTGACTGAGTCACCCAGGCGCTCCAGCTCTTCTACCATCTTGAAAAAGGATTTGTATCTTCTGAAAATGAACCAGAGGTTCTGTACAGAGTCACTGAGAGCTGGGTTATAATGACAACATCCAGAAATATTGACTACCTCATATGTTTTACTTAGGTCCATATTGCAAGCCAAAGAACTAGACAGATATTTTGGGCTCCAAAAAGTGAGAGCAGATTCTGTAGTCATGCAGTGTAAGATCCACCGAGGTTTTGTGGTAAAAACCACAGAAACATTTGTTGCCCGAATAAATTGCCAGTGATTTTTCTTGAGTCATATAATTTAGTAGCCCTTAATGAAGCTATAAATGCTCAGCCTCCCTGGTGAAATTCTGGCCCTTTCCTCCGAGTTACTTGTTTGATTGAAGATTTCCAGGTCTCTACCTGATTTCCTGGGATTCAAGGGTGTCAGCCAATGTGATGTTTGTGTAGTTAGCAGATGTGACTCAGGTAGCTCTCCTTCTCTTCCATTCCCTTGCTACTGAGGAATCCTGATACCGCACGACTGTCTGGTTAGTTAACTTGAAATTAGCAGCCTACAGAATTTCAGAGTACAGTTCGGCTTCTCCCTGACCAAGTAAGGATTTTCTCAGAGTCCTGTTGTACATCACTGTATTAGTTTCCTATGGCTGCTGTAACAATGCCCACAAACTCAGGGACTTAAAACAACACACATTTACTCTTTTACATTTCTAGACGTTGGAAGTCTGAAATGGGTTTCACTGAGCTGAGATCAAGGTGTCAAAGGAGCATCTAGTGGAGAATCTGTTTCTTGCCTTTTCTAGCTTCTGGAGCTACCCTCCTTGCATACTTTTGCTCATGGGCACCTTTTTCATCTTCAAGACCAGCAGCAAAACATCTTCAACTCTTTCTCTGCTCTATCTTCACACTGTTTTCTCTGTAGTCCCCTCTCTCTCTGCCTCTCATACTTATAAGGACACTTGTGGTTACATTTAAGGACCCACCCACAAAATCCAGATAATTTCCACATCTGAAGATCCTTAGCTTATGACATCTGCAAAGTTCCTTTTGCCATATAAAGTAACACTTACAGGTTCCTGGGATTAAGTTGTGGACATCTGGGTGGGTTATTTATTATTTAGCCTACCACAATCATAATATCCAGTGACTGATGGCCACCTTCTGAACCATTAGGTAATTATTTAGAGCTTCCTGAAATGGATGAGCCTTCTCACTAAGGGAGATAATGTGAGAGGTGTTCTTTGAGTGATGGAGGACTGAAATGTATACCCTATGGCAATGTAGAATTATTCACATTCACTAACATGTTTCATCTTTCTGAGAACCACTGTTTTTCTCCTTCTAAAATGAGGTGATAACTATCCCCTTGATAATCACTCCAATACATATGTTAAAAGAAAATGTGAATACAAGGTTATTCAAACTCTACTGCAATGTTTAATCCACTGTCCTAGTAAATGAAGAAACCCTGCAAATGAAGAAACCATGTCCAGGCATCTAGGATGGTCTCTTTAACGTTGGATATAAAATGGTAAAATGTAGTGTTCAGATATTCAAGTAGTGCAGTCCTATAACTGATAATATAAGTCAAATATTGAATAGACCATACTCTTTTTGTTGTCTCAGGAAGTGAATGATATATCATGTAAGTTTCTTCCCTCGTCATATTACTTTAATACATTTCATTCATACAATCATTCTAATAATTTCCAGATAGTATGTTGACTGGTGTGCGGGTTTTGATCATTCATTCAATACTTCTGTCAGCATTATTATTAAATGGTAATTCTGTTTGCTTCCTGACTCGATGTGGGGAATTACATCACATTGCCCACAACTTCCTATGAATTGATAACCATGAAGCAATCATGTTAATCATAAAAGAAGGAGATTCATAGGGCTGCACTTTGCAACAGCTCTCTCCTCTCCCTGTGCCTGCTTCTCACTTGCACCTTTTTCTTCTTACCTGAAATTGTGTTATCATTTGTGTGATACCAGGGAGAGGCAGAGAGGGAGGAGGGGAAGTAAAAAAAGATGGAAAGTAGAGGGCAATGATCTGATCTTCACTCTTGAGGCCAGGAGCCTGCATATTGTTTTCTTTTTCTCTGATAAGGAAGCACAGTATGCTTCTGTGGCCCCATTGAGGCTGATCAGGAGAACACTTGTGCCAACCACGAGGCAGTGACCGGGGAGAGCCCAGTTACTAATGGAGACAAAGGAGAAAGGGCTGAAGAAAAGAAGAGATAAAGAACATAAAAAAGTAATAGGAGTGTGCTCAAGAGGTTGATGCTGCCTGGAGATAGTGGAAGCTTCTAGACCCTGTCTCTCTCTCAATAAGAGAGCAGTTAGGGAAAGGAGGAAAAGTGTGCAGACAGAGGGTAGAGACACAGCACGGTCTTGCTAGAGGACTCTCCATGTGTTCATCCTTGAATATGTTTCCTGGAGAGTCCCTCTCTGGAAACTTGTTTACAAAGCACAGGGCCAGCTGCCCTTCTTCAGGAGTTAAGTTGTCAAATAAAACAAAGGTCTCAAAAACCTATCAGAGGGGACATTATCTCACAATGAAGGCATTTTCTGTCTATGTCCATAAGAACTGCACGTCCGTGGCACCCAGTCAACTTACTATCTGCTTCCTGAACCCAGACCCTACTTCTTTCCATGGGGAAGGACAGGCATTTCTTTTGGAAGCTTGAAGAAGACATTTGAAGAAGTGGCAAGTCTCATTTCTGCTATATAAGGATATCTATGCTTCAACGCTACCCACCCACTTTGGAAATAAATAGCAAGTCCTCTGTAGCAGATTTCCAAGCTCTGTGTCTAATACCCATTCCACAAGGAGGTCTTGGAATCACAGTTTGCCTGCTTTTGGTTTCTGAAATGAAACACAAATGCTGGGATTTAGATTATTGATTAATTTGATTAGTTATTCCAATTATTGTTACTCTATTTACGAACATGTATGGTGATGTTTCAATACTTTGGCAACTGGTATGGCTGGACTCTAGCTTAATAAGAGGTCTATACAAATTTGGGGGCTATGGAAAACTTTTCAAGGCGTACTGAAAATGGGCAGTTTTCAGTGAAATGATGACCAGATCTTCCATGAATTCTCTATTGTAAACTGATTGACTTTGTAGCTTAATAGGGTTCTAATAGCTAGGGTCACTTTATATCCTGGTGTCCCTGGTTTATGCTTATTTCTTAGAGAAGTTAATAGTGTCCCTTTTTATTGTCAAAAAAATGTTCAGGATTAGAGAATATATGGTCTCCCTACCACATCCCCTTACAAAAGAAAGCATATTCCTTGCACATAAATCTTACTTTGGTCTATTGCCTCAGGGCGTAGAAACTTCCCAGGGGGTTGCCAACAAAGGAGACGCCTCATGTAATGATTAATCAGGCACCACAAACCATGGGGCTTCCAGACTTTCCCAGCTGTACACATATCTGTGTGCCAAGGCAGAAGAATAGTGTATCTTGGTCTGGAACTCACAACCTTTGCAATTATTTAAACTCATAACCAAATTTTTAGGTAACCTAGAAATGGGAAAGAGTGTATGTAATTTTTCAAAAATGTTCTAGGAACATGTGAATAGAGTTTGAAGACCACTACTTGATGGTAATTTTTTTTTCCTAAGCTTTTTTTTTTTTCATACCATGGAGTCTGCTTACAGTGAAAAAAACTGCGCACAGCTCAGGACTCTGGCTGCCCCAGTTCTTGCCCAGATTCTCCAAAGGCCAAGAGATTATATATCTCTGCACATCTTTTTTTTTCTTTTGAAGATTTTATCTATTTATTTGTCAGAGATAGAAAGCAAGAGCAAGGGGGAGCAGCAGGCAGAGGGAGAGGGAAAAGAAGGCTCCCTGCTAAGCAGGGAGCCCGATGTGGGGGTCGATCCCAGCATCCTGGGATCATGACCTGAGCAGAAGGCAGATGCTTAACCAACTGAGCCACCCAGGTGCCCCTATCTCTGCACATCTGTAGCTCTTTCACATTATATCAACTCTAAGGCTGTCACCCCCTTCTACCCCATTACATACACGATCTCTCCTATAAGAGTAAATATACAAAGCAGATAATAATATTACCCTTATTGAAGTTGGGGTAAGGAACATCATCACTTAGGTTTCTTTTGCTGCAGAAAACATAGTATCTAACTACTAACAATGGCTTCAAAGAGATAGATGGATATTAACTATCTTAATAAAAAGTCTGGCTGTAGAGGTGCACATTTATATTAGCCAATATGGCAGCAATAACACCACTCATTCGACCCATGCTTTTCTGCAGTGTGATGTTGCCATTCTTCCTCTTCTTCATTCTTCCCTCCTCTTCAGTCTGCCTAGCCTTTGTGACTCACTTCAACCCCATACTATCTGGTGGAAGTGATGCTGCATGACTTCCCAGATCAAGGTCAGAAAAGGTCATGTAGCTTCTATCTGTCGTTCTTGAACGACTATCTTTCTAAGCCCAATGGCCGTGTGGTGAGAAAAGCCAACCAGGTGGAGTGGACAGGCTGTATGCAGGTGCTCTGGGCTCAGCTTTCGAGTCTTCTCAGCCCATATGCCTGATTTGTAAGGGAAGAAGCCTCCAGATGACTCTGCTCTCTAGCTGCTTGAGTTATTTCAAGGTATCTGTGTCTTCTTGGCTAATGCCTGGGACATGGGAGAGCAGAAGCAAACTCTTCCCACTGTGTTCTCTCTAAATTTCCGACCCTCAGAACCATGAGCATAGGACATGGTTGACACTAAACCATGGGGTTAAGTCACTAAACCTGGGTTAGTTTCTTACTCAGCAGTGGTAATTAGAACAACAGATATATCCAAGTTTCGTGCTGCTGTGGATCAGCATTCTTCAGGAGATAGGCTCTTTCTAGCTTTCCTCTCTATAAAGTAGGAAAATGATAAGCTACTTCCTGAGGTTATTGTGAAAAGTTAATGAGATAATACACATAAAGCTGTTTAATACAAGTTTATCCTTTATAAATCACTTAATAGATAGAAGCTATATTAGGAAAAAAATCAATTTTAATTTGGATCATTAGAAAAGGCTTACAGACTTCCAATTTGCACTATTTGGATGGCACCTTTTTGTGAAGACCTTGGGACTCAAGATTCAAATTATCGAGAGCCCTGCACATACATGAAGACATTTGTGTCTGCCTGGAAATTTCAACTTTTCTCCCTATGTCGCTGATGACATCCTTGCTCTAGCAGACCAAGACCAGGAAGGCATTATAAGTTTGCCCAGAGTTGGTCATTTCTAGTGAGCCCTAAGATCGCCGTGTTTGTTTCATGTTTGTTTTCTCCCCAAAGACAATGATTTCCATATATAAATGAGAATACTGTTCTGCTTCTCTCTTCTCACCTTTATTTTTCTCACATGGTTTGAATGTTCCTCTGGCACATTTCATGTCCTTTATTTGGTTCCTAGCCACAATGGTCTCCTTTCCTGTCTCCTCCCTTCCTCCCTCCCTCCCTTCCTCGCACCCTCCCTCCCTCCCATCTTTCCTTTCTTTTTTAAAAGGTTTTATTTATTTGACAGAGAGAGAGCAAGCACAAGCTGGGGGAGGGGCAGAAGGAGAGGGAGAAGCAGGCTCCCACTGACCAGAGCACCCGACATGGGGCTCAGTCCCAGGACCCTGGGATTATGACCTGAGCCAAAGGCAGATGCTTAACCAACTGAGCCACCAAGACACCCCCTTTCCTGTTTTTTGATAGTCCCTTGTCTCATCTCAATAATGCATGGCTTGACACTACTTAATTCTGAGTATCCAAAACAGATGTTTTGGGAAATAAATCAGCCATCCATCCAGCTTAATCCACATCTTCTGCACTGAAGCTTGGATTTTCTAAGAACTCCTTGGAGTTCCAAGCAGGATCTCCTGCTGCTCAGTCTTAACTCTGACAGCTCTTGGTTTTGTATGTTTGATTTTTTTAAAAAAAATCCCTTGATGATTTTTAAAAATTAACATTACAATTGATTAAATACACTATAACATTTAATTTTAAAATCATCAATAAATTTTAAAATCATCAATAAAATATTACCTTAAAGAAATAAACTATGTTCAAAGACTTAAGTGGGTCACATGACATCTTGCACAATTTGGTTATGACCACTGGGGTGAGATTAAACTCCCTTTAAGTAAGGAGTCTGATACTTGAGAAGAATTTAAAGATCGGGGGTGGGGGGGGGAGTTACCAAAGGCACACAAGAAGGAAAGGTTTTGGTTTACTATTGGTGCTGTTCTAAATGCTAAGGCTGACATAAATTACCAGATTTGTCTGTTATCTCTCATCTATGTGAGTGAGGCCTCCTAAACATAAACCTATTAAGTCTCTGGGAGGGGGAAAAAAGGTGAAATATACTTCCATTATAATGAATCCTTTTTGAAAAGAAAAAATAAATAATTTGAAGCTGAAAAACAAAAATGCTTCCAAAGAGTTCCCCTCACCCTGTAAGGGAGGGTAGATTTTTTTTTAATTATTTATTTATTTGAGAGAGAGAGAGAATGTAGGAGTGGGGGTAGGGGGGATAGGGAGAAAATCTCAAGTCGACTTCCCACTGAGTGGGGAGTCTGACATGGGGCTTGATCTCACGACCCTGAGATCATGACCTGAGCCAAAGCCAAGACTCAGAGGCTTAACTGATGGAGCCCCCCCCCCCAGGTGCCCTAGAAAGGCTTACGGATAGGGGGCAGAGGGAGAGGGAGAAGCAGTAGCAAGCTTTCTGCTGAGCAGGGAGCCTGAACTAAGAGCTCAGTCCCAGGACCCAGGGATCATGGCCTGAGCCAAAAGCAGACACCCAACAGACTGAACCACCCAGGTGCCCCAGGAAGGATGGGTTTTTTGTTTGTTTTTTGTTTTGTTTTGTTTTTTAGGAAGGAAGGTTTTATCAATCAATTTTATGAAGGAACTTTTGATGGCTGCCTCTTAAGGCCAAGGTTTGCAGGAACTGCAGGCAGTGGACTTGAATGACATCAGTGTACCCACTAGGCTCACTGGAGGGTCTCTATAATTGTTCCTGTGCAAAGACCCATTAAGGCTGGGTCTTTCCTTTTCAATTAGAAAACCAGTGTGCCACTTTTTGGGATTAACATTGAAACTTTCCAAATATACATTTAAGTGAAAATTCCAGGGTCCTCCTTTCCTAGCCTCCGAGGATAGTTGTTTATCCTTCCAGATGCTTTCTGGTTGCCGCCGCCTGTTCTCCTTCAGTAGCTCTTCAAACTTAGATGTGTATTTAAATACAAATAATAGACAAATAATAACAAAAATATAACAAAATATGCACCTTTAAATCTGACATGTGGCTTCAGAAACAAAACTTTACGGATACATTTGCAGCTCCCACATGTCCTTTGAATGCATCTCGTTCCTAATTCCCTGAGAGAACCAAAATCCAGCCAGCCTCTCATTTTAATCCTTTCCTTGCCTTTCTTCATAGCTTTACTATATACAGGTGCTTAAACATTGTCAAAATGAAAAACATACTATATGTATTTTGCAAGTCTGTATTTTGTTTTTGTTCAACATTATGTTTTTTGAGATGCATCCACTATAATGTGATTAGCTCTAGTTCATCCAGTTTTCCTGTTGTATTACGAAATTGTTTGAATGAACCACAGTTGATTTATCCATTTTAATGTTGCTGACTATGTGGGCTGTTTCTTGTTTTTATTACAATGAGCAATGCTGCTGAGTTCCTGATGCCTGGTACACATGTTGCTTGTGCCCAGCAGTGGAATTGCTGGGTGGTAGGGTGTGGTGTATTCAAATTGCTTAGGCAATGCCAGTTTGTGGCTGTACCCCAACTTACGGTTATGCAGAAGTCTCTCTTATTTCATCTTCTGTGAAAGGCCTGCACTATATTCTCTTCATTTCTCTGTTAAGATATTTGTCTTTTTCCTTCTTATTTGTAGAGATGCTTTATTCAAGCTAGTTAATAATCTTTGACTTCTCTGTGGATAGTAAATATTTTCTTTCAGGTTTTTTTTTTTTTTGAGATTTTCTTTATTTATTTGAGGGGCAGAGAGTGTATGAGCAGGGGGAGGAGCAAAAGGAGAAGCAGGCTCCGCATTGAGTGAGGAGCCCAATTTGGGTCTCAATCTCAGGACCCTAGATCATGACCTGAGCTGAAGGCAGACGTTTAACCTACTGAGCCACCCAGGTGCCCCTCCGTTTTTTTTTTTTCATTGTTTATGATTTTTTTTTGATGAAAATATTTTTATTTTTTTAACTTCCAATATAATTAATATATAGTGTTATATTAGTTTTAGGTATACAATATAGTGATTCAACAATTCCTTACATAATTCAGTGCTCATCACAATAAATATGTCCTGTTAATCCCCTTCACCTATCTAAACCCCCACCCCAACCTCCCCTATGGTAACCATTACTTTGTTCTCTATGTTTGGTGTTCTCTATAGTCTGTTTTTTTGTTTGCTTCTTCTTTTCTTCATTTGTTTTGTTTCTTAAATTCCACATATGAGTGAAATCATACGGTATTTGTCTTTCTCTGACTGACTTCTTTCACTTAGCATTCTACCCTCTAGGTCCACCATGTTGCTCCAAATGGCAAGATTTTATTCTTTTTTTTATGGCTGAGTAAGATTCCATTGTGTGTGTGTTTGTGTGTGCTACCCACTACATCTTCTTTATCCATTCATTTATTGATGGACACTTTGGTTGTTTCCATGATTTGGCTATTGTAAATAATGTTGCAATAAACATAGGGATACATATATCTTTTCAAATTAGTGTTTTCATATTTTATTGGTAAATACCCAGTAGTGGAAATACTGGATCATATGTTCTATTTTTAATTTTTTCAGGAACCTCCATACTGTTTTCCACAGTGGCTAAACCACTTAGTATTCCCATCAACAGTGCATGAGGGTTCCTTTTTCACTACATCCTTGCCAACACTTGTTATTTCTCGTATTTTAATTTTAGCCATTCTGACTGATCAAGGTCTATCTTTTTGTGTTTTTTTTTAAAGATTTTATTTATTTATATGACAGAGAGAGAGATTACAAGTAGGCAGAAAGGCAGAGAGAGAGGAGGAAGCAGGCTCCCTGCTGAGCAGAGAGCCCGATGTGGGGCTCGATCCCAGGACCCAAGATCATGACCTGAGCCGAAGGCAGAGGCTTTAACCCACTGAGCCACCCAGGCGCCCACTCTCTTTGTGGTTTTGATTTGCAGTTCCCTCATGACTAGTGATGTTGAGCATCTTTGCATGTGTCTGTTGTCCATCTGTATGTCTTCTTCGGAGAAATGGTCTGGATGAACAATATCTTAATTGGAGTGTAGCAAAATTAATCATTTTTTTAATGGGTAGTGCTTTTTGTGTGTTGAGTAATTGTTTTTTTTACCACAAGGCTGTGGCTTTACTGGAAGGATGATGGCTATGTCTTCTCTCTCTATGCCTCTCTTGGACAACCAGAACAAAGAAGATATTTTTTTCCCTTTTTATAAGAAACTTGCCCTCTATAATCCTTTTAAGATTTTTTTAAGGTTTTTAAAATTATTTATTTGACAGAGAGAGGGAGATCACAAGTAGGCAGAGAGGCAGGCAGAGAGAGGAGGAAGCATACTCCCCGCTGAGCAGGAGCCGGATGTGGGGCTCGATCCCAGGACCCTGAGATCATGACCTGAGCCGAAGGCAGAGGCTTTAACCCACTGAGCCACTCAGAGGCCCCCCTTTTAAGATTTTGTATTGGAAATTTGGTGAATGATTAAGAGAGGTTATACATTCAGTGCAGGGTGTTGTCATATATCCTACTCTATCTCCTTATTCCTCTCTTCTTTCTCTCATGACTTATGGAGCCCCCAAGACGTTCTCTGGGAAAGAATAATGCCAAATTTACTCTGGTCCCTTTGGGACCTCAGATTCCACCCCAGACAAGGGTATCAAGGAATTTCTTTGGAATAAATACAGAGTTACCTTGAAAGAATTCAGTCTAGGCCAAAATAGGGCTTAAGAGAGATGGAAGCCCATTATGCTCACTATTCTGGAACTTCCTTTTTTTTTTTCACTCAGCAATGTATTCTGAGCAGCCTTTCCTTGCTAGAAACATAGAAATCTATCTTCCTTTTAATTGTTGCATAAAATATAATAATGTGGCTTTATAATGAAGAATGTAAATCTTCCCTTGTTGGGGGCCATTTAGATGGTTTCCAATTGTTCTTTATTACCACAATGATAGAGTAAATACGGGTACACTGTGTACATATGTGTGTGTGTGCGTGTATATTTTTATATTTGTGAGGTTGTTTTTTAGTGCTGTTCAGAAAAATACAATTGCTTTGACTAATGATATTTTCATTTAAAATTTTTATAGTAGTTGCAAGGTTGCCTTCCCACCAATGTTGATAAAGATATGTTTTGTCATAGTCTAGTCTGTACTGGTTACTATCAGTCAATTAGACTTTTGTTAATCTGGGTGAAAATGGTATGCTATTGTTTTAATGTGTGTTTCTCTCATCACTGCAGAAGCCAACAGTCTTTTCAAGAGTTTTATCAACCATTTATATTTTTTAAAAGAATTTAGCACCTTCCTTGAATAAAAGTAGAATGAAAATATAAAGCAGTGTACCTGAAGAAAGGTTTGCTTTTTATTGCATTGCATTTCATCATAAAAGCAATAGAATTATATTCATATCACTGCAAATTGGTGTTTTTGTGTCTATTTGTATTTAACCTAAAAAAATCACAAACATAACCATGCTAAAAATAAACAGATTTGTCTGGGTTCGTTGCTTGAAATCTTTTTAGTTTTGGTGTTTTAAAGTCAGAAGAGACTTCCAAAACACTTTCCCCAGTGTTCTATTTTCTGATCCATTACATGTTAGACACTTTGAAATCAACAGATATAAATGAAGCAAAATAAAACACCAGAAAATGCTGATTAGTTTATGACTGCAAAGCTCTTTTCACAGGTGTCACACATTCAGAATTCTAATCCCAATTCCGTGGCATGAGCTTTTAGTAAAACTATTTTTAAATGTTAGTGACAGAGAATAAAAGCATAAGTGAAACCCAGGCAAGTTACTGAGTTCAGAATAAGAGGGGATATTTGGGATGGTATATGGGTACCTCAATGCTTCTCGTAGGATTCTGTTTCCGACCCTGGCTGATGGGGACACAGGCATTGGGATATGTGCTTTATACGTTCTCATGATAAAATATTCCTTAAAAATTAAAACCTCGGTACTTGCCTTTTTCCAATTCGAGAGTAGGGCATAAAAAAGTATAACTACTCTAAAGCTTAATGATGGCATCTGAGGGGTTCAAATGCAAGGATGGTTGGCAGTGATTCCGCACAGGGATTGTGGAGCCAGTTCGCCATCTTGGGATGGCCTGGATGCCTATATTCAGTCAGCAGAGGCAAATGCTCCACTGAACTCCATTACTAGAATTCTTTTAGTTCATAGAGACCACGAATAATACAAGTTCTTAAAGCCATCTGCAGAAAAGGCTACAAAAAGAGATGGTACATGACTCAACAAATGGGTTCAAAACCACTCTTGTAAAAAAATACTTTTTTTTAATGGAACCAACTGTTCTTGATTATTAATTTGCATGGATGATATAGACCTAAAGCTCACAATTTCCACTTCGTCTGTTTTTTTTAATATTTGATTTATTTATTAAAGATTATTTATTTATTTATTTGACAGAGAGAGAGAGAGAGAGAGAGAGAGAGAGCATAAGCAGGAGGAGTAGCAGAGGGAGAGGGAGAAACAAGCTCCTTGATCAGCAGGGAGCCCAATGTTGGGCTCGATCCCAGGACCCCGGGATCATGACCTGAGCCTAAGGCAGCCACTTAACTGGCTGAGCCACCCAGGCACTCCTAAGATTTTATTTATTTATTTGACAGAGAGAAAGCAGGAGAGCACAGGTAGGGGGAGCAGCAGAGGGAGAGGGAGAAGCAGCGTCCCCTCTGAGCAGGGAGCCCAATGTGGGTCTCGATCCCTGGACCCTGGGATCATGACTTGAGTCAGAGGCAGTTGTTTGACCAACTGAGCCACCCATGCACCCCATTCTTCTTAAATCAAGATATTGAGTCCCTTAAATCTCTTAAAAGTTGTTGTCATCAAGGCCTGAGGGTAAGTGGGATGAACATAATGTGATCACATATTCGGACATCTGGCTCAACTAGAAAGGTAATATATTGGGGTGCCTGAATGGCTTAGTGGGTTAAGCATCAGCCTTCGGCTTAGGTCATGAGTCCACATTGGGCTCCCTGCTCAGCAGGTAGTCTGCTTCTCCCTTTCCCTCTATGCTCCCTCTCTCTCAAATAAATAAATAAATCTTCTTTAAAAAAAAAAAGGTAATATATTAAAAGCTAATAATTATCAATTTTGGGATTTAATAATTATGATACATAGGGATATTTTGTGAAGCATTCTCTTCAGGATAGGGAGTGCTGTCTTGTTGAAACAAATACAACTTGTTGTTGGCAGAGCTTCTTCCTGACAGACATGCATAAAAAGGTAACCTTGGCTGGGGTGGGGGAGCGTTCCTATTTAATAGCACACACTGGGACCTGACATTGGCTTTGCTTTTGCTCTCAGGTATCAGAGCAGAGGGGTACCCTTAGCAGCACTGCATTGGCATAGCATTCAGCATGCTATCAGTGGCTGTTAACATTTATGGCACAATTCATTTAGGGTTTTATGAGTCCTTCATATTCCCTTTATGATCCCAAACAGGAAATGTCAGTGCGGGGAATGAGTAACACTGTATACCAAAATCACTTTATTTTCTTTTTTATGTTAATATTCACTAAACCCCTAAGCCCAGGAGGTGTAGTTTCCTCAACCTCTAACAATGTGTACCCCTCAGAGAGCTTCAAACATCATCTGGATAGAATTGCTTCCTGCAGAGAGTGATTTCTTCTTTGACCCACTTTGAACAAATATAGTTTAGGGACAGAAACTTGATATAAGATGGGACATAATGCCACCAATTTAATTATTTTGCTTATTTAACCAATACTTATTACATATTTATCGAGTACCTACAGCCTTAGCTTAGGCAGCTATAATAAAATACACAGACTGGTTTAAACAACAGAAATTTATTTCTCACAGTTCAGGAGGCTGGAAGTCTGAGACTGGCGTGCCAGCATGGTTGGGTTCTAGTGACAACCTTCTTCCTGGCTTGCAGACAGCCAACTACTGTGTGCTCAGACGGCCTTTTCCTCAGTGCCTGCTCAGGGAGGGAAGGAAGGAAGTGGGGAAGGGAGGTGGGCACCTCTCTTCCTCTTTTTGTAAGGACATGAATCCCATCATAAGAGTCCTACCCTCATGATTTTATTACCTAATTATTTCCTTAAATCCCCATCTCCAAATACCATCACTTTGGGGGCTGGGGATTTAACATGAGAATTTTTGAGGGGACACAGACAATTCAGCTCATAACACCTACTATGTGTCAGGCGGTTTTCCAGGTCCTGGAGTGTGTTTGCTTAGGTATTCATATGGCTGGTTACTGTAACAAAGAAATACCCAAATTTCAGAGGCTAAACAACAGAGAAACTTACTTCTTATTCATGGGAAGATTTACCACGCTGATTAGGGTGCTAGTTTCATTATACCTCCCAACTTTGTAATCCCCTAGAATTGTGGAGTCATCTCCAGGACCCTGTTCATCCAATCTGCAAAGACAGGAGAGAGACTAGAGAATTGCATTTGGCAAGTCTTTGCAGATCCAGCCTTAAGGGGCACACACCACTGCCTGCACATTCCACTCTCTGGGACTCAGCCATGTGGTCATGCTGGTTGCAAAGAATGCTGGGAAACATGGCCGTGTTTCTTGGGAGAGAGAAAATATATTCGGTGCACATGAAGCCAGTCTCTGCCAAGTGTGCTACAGTATTAGGCAAGACAGATAAGGTTGCCACTTGTATGGGGCATCCATTCTGCTATAGAATGATAGGCAGTAGGCATGAAAACAGATAGATACATAAAAATTAGAGATAGTGATGGGTGCAGTAGGGAAAACGGTAGAGGTCAGTATGATTCAGGATGAACAGCAAAGGGAAGGGAGCTCCTCTAAGAAGCAGGATGGGAGAAAGAATCTCTTTTGAGATGAAATTCCATTTGAGATCTGAAAGAAGGAAAAGAGTCAGCCATGCAAAGATACAGAAAACAAGATTTCCAGAAAAAGGGCAAAAAGCCAGAGTCAGAAAAGAAGCTCAGAAAGAAGGTAAGTCTGGGGACAGCCTGAGGAGTTCAGTCCGTTAAGCAACTGCCTTCAGCTCAGGTCATGATCCCAGGGTTCTCAGATCGAGTCTTGAGTCAGGCTCCCTGCTCAGCAGGAGCTTCTCCCTCAGCCTGCCACTCTCCCTGATGCGCTCTCTCTTTCCTTCTCTGATAAATAAATAAAACTAAAATCTTAAAAAAATGCTTTAAAAAAAAAGATGAGTCCGGTGGAGGTTTATTGACTGAGACTGGAAGTGGGATGGGGAAAGAGAGGGGAAACAGCGAACACTACAGATGGAGACTGGAGGTCTTCCCTGATTCAATATACAGAGGTTTAAACTAAGCATTTTAGATACATTATCTCATTTAACCTTTTAACAAATCGGGGAAATGGATATGGTGGTTCTCTCTAAAGGAAATGAGGAAATGAAGTCTCAGGGAGTTCAACTAACTTCTGCAGGATCACATAGCTGTTCAAGAAGAGTCAGATTTGCACCTGAATCTGACTCCAAATCTACACATTTAACCAAGTTCTTAGTTGATAGCAAGAACTTACTTTCTCCTACATGTATGAAATGATGCAAAAGGATGTGGTCTGCCATCTTAAAATTTCTGACAACTCAAAACTATTGAGACTGTCCCAAAGCCAATGTGTCTTTCACAAAGAGACATTTAAATATTTTGCATTTTTTCACATTTTCTACAATAAACATGCTTTGCTCTTATATTATGAATTTGTCATAGTTATCATTGTCAATAGTGAAATTATTGTGATATAAGGAAACTTGCAAAAATTAATGCAAATCATTTTCTACAAAAATACTGCTCTCCAATAGTCCACTTTCCTGAAATATATAGCAACCTTATTCCAAATTTAACTCATGGGGTTATCCAAGGCTTCTATTGGTTACCAATGCCTTTTTTTCTCCTACCATCTAGTTTGCTGTTTTTAAAGTTTGTATTTGTTCAAAGTGCCCCTACCTTCATTCCCATCTCTGCTTTTTTTTTTTTAAGTGTCTAACTTTCCTTAAGTTTAGCTATGTCATTTGGAACTTATTCTGAAGCATAGATTAATAGGTGAAATCACTGTCAGTCTGCGTTTCCCTGAAAACCTAGACCACTGGAAATCCTCAACCAATTAAGGATGAAAGATAACATAGAATCCTATTCTAACCCTATCATTCAATTTTCCTTCAATGCCTTCCTTTTCCTTTCATATTCTCTTTTACTCATGGCATCTTTTGTCTGTCTAAAGAAGACAGAGATAAGCTCACTCTTGAGCCCTGCGGTATAAAAGTAATTCCACGTGGGGCATGTGCTATGGGGAAGAGTTGTGCACTGATTTATTTTCCATAAATGATGTGGGATTACCAGAGAACAAGGCACCCTGCAGTGTGTTGCTGTGTGTGGAAAATTTCTACTTTGGAAACTTAGTTGGTAAAAATTTTGAAATTGTCACATGACATGTACATCTCGGGATAGAAAGTCTTTTATTCCTCCTTATTCTACTAATACATGGAAAATTCAAAAGATTAAGAAAAATATTTATTTTTGCTTTAAGGATGGGGAAAACTAATTATTTTCATGGGAGATTATACAGATTTGCATACTCCATATGACTGGAAGAAGTTGAGTCATATTTTAAGAAGGAAACTAAAGGCATTAAGACCAGGTAATCTCTTCTGACACACCACTGTCCCCTCTATATCATCCTCCTTTCTTATTCTCTCTTATAAGGTTGACACTACAATGGGGAGAGAATATAGTGTCAGAAGACTTAAATTTGTGTCTGTACCTTGTCATTTATTTGTTTGCTGACTCTGGGCAAATCATTCGCAAATTTTGACTTGGTATCCTTGTCTGCAAAGTATGATGATGTAGGTAAAATCACTTAGTGAATATTTACTATTGTATCTGGGAAAATGTTAATACCATTAGAATTGAATTTTTACGATTCAATCTAGCACCCTGAATATTAAGTTTCTCTCGTTCTTTTTGTAAACTCCCTTTCTGTTCTGAGATCTCCATCATGCCTGGACCATCCTAGCTTCTAAGCTGTCCCTCATTTTGATTTATTCAAAGTTTTCCCTGTAACTCTTCTAGAATCAAGAGAGCATCTTACAGTGTAGACAGAATCATAGATACTTTCATTCTTGCATAAAGCAGCTACTCTCATCCCTCCTTCCTCCATCTCTATCATTACTCTTCCATTCTTCCCAGTCCTGTTCATCCCCTCTGTTTCCATCTTCCAGGCAATCTTATTATTTCACATTTAGATTCATTATAGCAAGAGCTGAGATCAATTACTGATGTCTGTTCCAATGACGAGAACGGAGGAAAGGTGTGTTCATCCCTTCGTTTTAGTCTTAGAGATTAACTTTGTGAATTACCCAAAACTTTGTCAAACTGAAAAGTTGAAGAAATACATTTAAAAAAGAATAGGCACCTGAGTGGCTCAGTTGGTTAAGCAGCTGTCTTCGGCTCGGGTCGTGACCCCAAGGTCTTGGGATTGAGCCCCACATTGGGCTCCCTGCTCCGTGGAGAGCCTCCTTCTCTCTCCCTCTGCCTGCCTCTCTGCTTACTTGTGATCTCTCTCTATCTCTCTGTCAAATAAAGAAATAAAATCTTAAAATAAATAAAGAAAAGAAAAGAAAAGAAAAGAAAAAGAAAATACCCCCCAAATCAGAGTACCATCTAACNGTCTCTGCTTACTTGTGATCTCTCTCTATCTCTCTGTCAAATAAATAAATAAAATCTTAAAATAAATAAAGAAAAGAAAAGAAAAGAAAAGAAAAGAAAAAGAAAATACCCCCCAAATCAGAGTACCATCTAACAGATATTCACATCATGAAAGTCAAAAGCCTCAACTTTAATGGTTGGTTCTTTTAACAGCTAGTTCAATGTCTAGACAATAAAAGTGGCTTTGCATTTGGAGGATGCAAAGTGGAAGCTCAGTTGAAACTGCCTTGGCGAATTTGATTTCACATGTTCTTCTAACAGCCTGTTGTCCATCACAGCAGCCCTCTGCTGTGTCTCCCTCAACTGAGTATCTACTGCATGGGCAGGAACCACAGGGTCTGTACTTGAGCCCTGTACCCTCAGCAGCTAGGCAGAAGGTGTTCAATATGCAGCTGCTGCCTGAGTGTTAACTGAAAAACGGAAAGCTCCTTGGGATAGTCTGTGTAAGTTTTCATCTGTCAAGGTGGGTAAAGAAAGTTCAGATCTGCAGATCATAAACAAGATGTGAGAATGTCAGAGAGTCAACAGACGCTAACAGTGCATCGAGAGAGGGAATTTAGAAGTGATGTTATTTCAGAAATAAAACTTTATGAATCTTGCATATAACCCAATGACAAGCTGGCTTTTCATTTACACAATGGAAATGAATATTAAAGTATTCATAAAGACCAGTGGAGAAATATAAAGTTATTCTGATGGAGTGAAGTTTTAAATGCGAAGAATGAATATATTTTATAGACTTATCTCAGCATGTAACAGAGTTTGACAAATACAACGAAGACCACGGGTACGGAATTCATTTATGTAGAATCTTAGGACACAGCCCATTTAGAATTCTTGAAATACATTTAGCTCATGTTTAATAAAATCTCCCAAAATTTATAATTTTCCTTTGTGTGTCTGTCTTTCCATTTTTCTCTTAACCTATTTATATAAGACAGGCTATTCCTAGTGAGGGGTGTAACTTTGAGAGAAATTTCGTTATTCATTAAATTATTTAGAGAAATGTTTCAATTCTAGGAAGTATTTCCTTCGAGCTAAACCTCATAATCTTTTAAAGTTAGAGAACCATTTCTGCCCTCAAGAACTCAACAAAACTCCCATTTAAGCTAACACTATAGATTAAAGTATTGATTATAAAAATTCCTGTGAATGTGAAATCTTCAGTTTGAGTGCATATTAATTATAAAGTCGGTTGCTTCATTTACAGGCTATAGCAAATTAGTTTGAATCCTATTGCAATTGCTTTCCAGAAAATTATCTTTCATTTTTTCCCCCTGTATCACAAGTCTAGTATTTCAGAGAAACACAATTTGTGACTTTGTAAGGCAGCTCTCCTTGGATGTCCCACTATGTGCTGGAGTTATAATGAGGCCCCTTTGTCACTTCTAGGCATGAACACCTTTGGGCGAGTTCAAGGATGGCCTCACTCTGAACTCAAAGATAGAAATAGTTTTTGTTCTTTGAGTATTTTTCAGATACTCAAACCTATCCATTAGAACAAAATTGTATCAGTAACCTGATTAAAAAACAATTACATCTTCCAGAATACCTTCTTCAATGTTTTGCATATTCTTCTTTAGCTAATCTGGTGTTGGGCCTTTGAAAGTTCAAGGCAGAATCCATTAATGTACAAAAAGAGTACAGATCATCCTCGACTTAATGCTGAGGTTACATCTCAACAAACCCATTGTAAGTTGAAAATATTGTAGTCGAAACTACATTTAATACATCTAACCTCCATTACACCATAGCTTAGCTCAGACTACCTTTAAACATGCTCAAAATACTTGTCTACAATTGGGCATAATCATCTAACATAAAGCCTATTTTATAATAAAGTGTTAAATATCTCATGTAATGGATAACATAAAGAAAGGGATAAACAGAATGACCTTATGGGTACAGAAGGGTTGTAGGTATATCTGTGGTTTATCCTCGTAATGGCGTGGCTGACTGGGAGAACAAGGAAGAATCCACTGCATGGCCCCAGCCTGGGAAAGATCCAAATTCAAAATCTGATTTACAGTCTCTACCAAATGGTATCACGTTTGCCCAACATAAAATAAAAAACTTGTAATTTGAACTGTCAAAAGACAGGGACCACCTATAATGGGAATGATTACTAGAGAGAAAGAATTAACAAGGAAAGATGTGACTAGCTGAATAACTCGTTTTCTAATATTCCTTGCCAGAATTTATCCTGAACATTATGGGATAGAGATAAGGAGTTTCCTGAGCTTGGCTCTATTTGAGGAGTTTAACTGGTAGTGAATAGATTATATTTCTTTAAGATGAGAATTTTAAGCCTTTTTTGAAAATGTTAAAACAGCCTAGGCGTCTACTTGCCCATGAAATTCACATGATTAAATATAACGAGGATTTTTTTCCCTCCACAGAGTAAATAACCTCCTTCCCATGTGTATATTGATATAAACTCTCAGTGCATTTGTTTTATGATTTAGCACAGATGGTTTCTCCCTTGTTTGAGGCTGAAAAATGGATTTCCTTTTGGCTTCCCTGGAGTTCTTTTTCTCTGATGGTTAGAGAGTAGGTGTTAGCTTTTCCAAAAATCACACTTAAAGAAAACTATTGCTATGCCTTTAAATTTTCTTTTATTTGTGTATATTTCAAAAAGAAATGCGCTATAGTTGTATCTGTTGTTAACACACATTAGAATTTATGTTCTCATGATAAGAATAATTCCCAAAGAGCCATAGAAAGCCAGGCAATTTTAAGAAAAATCACATGAAAACCTATTATATTAAAACAGGTGCTTGGCATTTATTGTACTGTTTATTTCACATATTTTGTTAGTGTCAGTACAAGCTTCACAAGCATATTGTTTTATCTGTTTATCACATTTAGATAGAGATAATAAAATTAATCAAAATAAATAGGCTATAATCTGAAGATCTTATCAATATGGTAAAGATTTAAATAATTCTTTCCCTGTTTTATCTAAGCTATTCATAATTGCTAAATATGTTTCTAGGTCAATATCATTTCGTCTGGCATAAACACTTGGTATTTCCTAAACCATTTAAAGTCATTACTTCATAATTATCAAAACAATACTGTGAAGTACACAGTGTTATGTTCTTTACATGTGACAGATACAAAGATACAGGAGGCTCAATTGGCTGACCTGAGGTGACCCAGGACTTGAGGGAAGGGAATTAAGTAAATATTAGTGCATAGTTGTTGGGTGTTTTGTTTTGTTTTGTTTTGTTTTGTCTTCTGAGGTATGCACTTAAGCAGATCACCTCATTATTATATCGTATATTTCCAAATGGGAATGTTCTCTCCTTGGACGCATTGTGTCCGAGGTGAACTTGACGATACCAGCGGGAGGACAGCTAACATTTACTAAGGGCTAATTGTGTTTGTCAGGGAACAAAACTCGTTCAACATTACTGCATTTAATTCTGTTAATTACCTGTGAAACAGAGGCTGTTGTTACCATTGTATAGATGAGGAAACTTAGATTTAAAGACTAGAAACTGAGCCAGTGTCAGGAAAACTGATAGATACTACAGGCAAGATCAGATGTTAAGCTTTTTGGGAGAATCATTTGGCTGAACAGGAAAACCAGAGCAAATGCTATCATTAATCAGGATATTGTAAAAGCCCTGTTCTAATTCTTTAAATTACTGTTGGACAAATATAATGAAGTTTCAAAAGTAACTCATCAGATTGAGACCCTATATAATAATTTAATCCTTTTGGGTTTGGGTGTTGCTATAAGCACAGAGATGTTAAAAAAAAAAATGTGGGGCTTCACAAATCAAGCAAATTAGTAGTTGTGATTTGGTAATCGGATATCTACCAAAGTAAGCTAAGCAAACAACAACAACAACAAAAAATCTGACTTTTGTATATGGATCATGGCCAATCTCATGTCTTTTTGGGGCCAGTGGGTTTGCAGATGTCCTCTTACCATGTCACGGGCTCATCTTCCTCCATGCTTCCCCACCTTGTTCTTATCAATCCCTCCTGCACCACTCACTACCAGCTTCTGTCCTTTCCTTTTCCATCTGCTCATTGTCCCTAAAAAGCCTCGCACATCTTTAGTGATTATGCAACTGATACATGATTGGGTCAGAGTCTATGGAGTTAGTAAGAATTTTAAAACCAACTTTAGAAATGCTCTAATTCAGTGGCCGTGGTGAGTGAGGTATTATAAATGAAAAAATTAAAACTAAATCAATATATGCTAAATGATCAGATGTCTGTATTCTTCACAGAGCTTTGTCAACCGCCTTTGTTCTTTGTGTTTGCTTACATCTTCCAGACATTTGCTGGGCACACATCTAAAACTGTCCACCACCTTCAAATTTTGGATTTGCCATACCTCTGCTCATTTTATTAAGGAGAAAAACACCTTTGCAAAGAAATGCCATCCATCAATAGAAACTAATGAGATTTTTTGTGCATAATATACCAGGGCTTTCTTTTTCCACAATAAGTTGCTCATGAGCCACACATACTGTCCTTTCCAAGTTGAGTTGAATTTTATTTGCATTTTCTCTGCCACAGATGAACTCTATCAGATTTTAAAATCAAAGTCCCCAAATGGACTCCTTGTGTAAAGCATATTAAAACTCAAAAAATAAAATGCAATACTTCAAATGAGAATAATGAAAAAAATCATGTTTAATGCATTTGGTAATTATTGAATTAACAGTCTCCATTGGTTTTATTTGGAGTTGGCAGGGATGGGGCACAGCAAGTCAGAAGAAATCCAGCTTCATTCACAGCAGAGCTCACCGCCCTGGAAATCTGTTTTAGTCTTCTATTGTCTTCTTCCTGGTGAACATTCCCACTACCCACATGTAAAGTAATGGATTAATCTGCTTGTAATTACACATAATGGTTATAAAGTTGGAAACACAAAACATTAACCAAATGCTAATTTGTTCAAATATTTTGACTCCTTGAAAAGGGGTTCAGTGTCAACATTGCTGAGAGATGGTTGTTCTCATCATCTACCCATCCTTTAAATGTTTCCCACAAATTTCTCACCTTTCCCACACTCAGATGACTAGTATATTTCCCTGTATTTTTTTTAAAGCAAGATTTCCATTGGTCTTAAAATACCAAATAAATAAAGAGAATCTGGAATGCTCATGGAGCTACAAAGGTCATGATGTATGTATGAGACGATATAATATTGAAATTAAAGATTTCCCCCATTTGGGGTTCTCAGATATTTAACCTGTTCTTATTGATCCATTTAATAAAAGATGCTACTCTTAACTACATAAGTAGTAGATACTTTGCATAAATTCTATGCCTTTCTCACTAAACTAAGCCTGCCTTTTAAGAAGTGATTAACCATTGGCAATTTTGATTGACAGAATATAGGCAGGGTATTATGATCATCACAATAGGCACATGATGGAAAAGTTGAAGTTCTGTTTTCCAAATATCATCACTCATCATAGGTGGCTGTATCTACCATCCTCTCTTTATTCATGAGTAGAAAAGTGGATAACAAGCCATTACTTTATTTCATTCATTCAATAAACACTTGCATTCTTTATAAGATATTGGGTAATAGGAATATAAAATACAACCTCCACTACTAGGAATTCACATTCTAATATTGGAGCAAAGTATATTAAGAAAAAAACATCAACATTCAGTATACTGTAATAACTAATAGAAAACAGGTATATGTACATGGTACAATGGAAACTCTAGGGAGAATGTGGTCAACGTTTCTGGGATGGAAATGGTGGTAAGGGGATGGACATCTGCAAGCAAAGAGCTACTTGAACTTGACTTGGTTGCCCAGGTCCAAGCATTGAGAGGACGTAAAGAGTTACCTTAGATGATTTTTTAGAAAATTTCTAATATTCTGCATCCTTACACATAACTCTGATTTTGCACAGATTCTGTTTCATCCCATGCCATGTTTTTATTTTACTCCATATCATGTTTCACCATATGTTTCACCTCATAGGAGAACCTCAGCTCCATCATTAATTTCCTATTTAAAAAAAAAGTTTAATTGCACTGTTTCTCTGACCTTGAGTAAGTTCACTGAGAATTCCATGACCCTAGAGAGGGGTTAAAAGATTTTACAGTCTCCCACTATCTTCCTAGCTTGCACCATCTCTCATTCTTTCTTTCTCCCACCACTGGCTTCAGAGAAATGTCTCCCCTGGCTCTCTTCAGAGTAATCAAATATATATATGTGTGTGTGTGCGTGTGTGTGTGTGTGTACATATATATACATATATAATATTTTATTATATAATATATAATATATAATATATATCATATAATATATAAACATATATCATATAATATATATTAATATATATTATATATTATATTATAAATATATATAATATATTTATATATAATATTTATGTTTTTTAATCTGTCAGCAGCCTCCATCCATTCTACCTTAACAGACTCCCATAACCCAACTGGGCTTGTCAGAAAATTTTCTTAGCAAAGGCAATTCTCCCTTAAGCAGGAATTGTCATACCACATGCTAAGAGAATGGAACATGTGGGACACAAAGAAAGCTTCACTGAGATCATGAGAACTTGGCTGACTGAATGTTGACCTTGGACCATTTCTAAATAAATAAGATTAGATGCTGCTTATGGAGTGTCAGGTTTTGTTTTAAACATGTTAAGGATGGTAGCTCATTGCATTTAGCTGCAAATCTGAGTGGTAGCACTAGTACTGTTCTGATTTCACTGAAAGCAGAGATTAAAGTGCAGAAAGCTAAAGTCACTTGACCGGAGTTCCACAGACAGCAAATGGTGAACTAGGACATAAATCCACAGATTGACTCAAGCCTGTGCTCTTAAGGATTCTACTGTATTACACAGAGGTGGGCACTGAATGACATGTTGAGTCTATCAGAGCACTCTAGGCACATGGGATATAAGTTGAAAAGTTGTAAGAGATGCCCAAATTGATAGCAATTTAAGCAATTTATGAATATATTCTCTCGTATAAGGAGTCTAAGAATAACTCAGAAATTGACACATCATATCTCACATCCATTGGCTAGAATCCAGTCAAGTGGCAATACTTTCCTACCAAAGAGAGGCTGAAAAATCAAGTTTTTATTCTGATGACCATACACCAACAAATCTCTAATACTATGTAAAAAGAGAAGATATTAGGGGAAAACCAGCAACCTGTGCTGAGTTTGTTAAGTCTTCATATTCATCCTCAAATTCTTTCAAGGCCCATTCTTTCTCTAAATTGTTTCACATTACGCTGGATTTACAACAGAACTTTGATAGTTGTTGGCTGTAAGAGGTGCAGCCTTGTTATGCCTCTGCAGAGCATGCTCATGTGGAATCATTAGGGTAGAATCTTTAAAGATGTGTGGACATCTTTTTTTATTGAAAACAATATCGCAAGAGGACAGATGCATGCAAAATGCTTACATGTATAACCTCATTCTGTGACAAGGACTAGCCTGTGATTTTGTTCAAGTCAGGAATAGAAGTGCAGGATGGCAGGTTTTCTGAGGGAGGTTAAACCATAGACCAGAGGCTTGACAACCTGATAAAACTGAAGGAAATCATTGGCCTTTCAAATACCGATGGGGCACTAATCGTTCATCCCTTTCCACTGGGTTCTGATCCAAGAGTTAGTAAATAAATAAATACTCTGAAACGGTAAAAAAAAAATCAAGGGTTACATTTGGCATCGAGGGAGAGGCATCACCTTGATAAAGTTGTAAGTGGGTCACTAATTAAATGATGAATCCAGAGCTATATTGATACTATGTTTACTTACCAAGGTCAAATATATTGAGGAGCTCAACATATGACAACAGTGGCTCCCCTGATTGCTTAAAAATAAATATAGGGTAGGCGGGTGGTGGTAGATAAGAAAGCATCTTAGTGTGGTACTATAATCCAGACATTATATTAGGCAATTGGCATACAGTCATGAACAAAAATAACATCTCTTCACCTTCGGATCTTACCCTCTGCATAGAGAAGAAAAATATGTAAATGATACATACATATATAATAAATCAATAAAGCTAAATATTATAAGAATTTAATAAATATTAAATAATATTATAAATAAAAGTATTTTTTGAAATAATATTAACAACCAAAAGGTCATAAAGATTTGTCATGTGGTGGCGGTGTGTGCTAAGAAGAAAAATACAGTAAGGTAAGGGTTCCAGAGAAATGACATGGGGTGTTTGGAGTGAGTGGTCAGGAAAAGCCCTCTTGTGTGGGGATTTTTCAGTGGAGATTACACTGAAATGGAAGAGTATGTCAAGCAGAGATCACACCAGAAACAGTGGCCCTGCTCTGCGACAGTGCTCAGGTATTCTGGGAACATTGAAGACAGTCTGACGACAGCAGAGTGAGCCTGGGGGAGAGGGCTAAGAGGTGAGGTCTGCTGTGTTTCTGGGGAGCCGATCTTATAGAAACCAGCAAGCCAAGGTAAAGACTTTGCATTTTATTGGGAGAGGGCTGTTGTGGATTTCTGTAACTTCCATCTTTAAGAACTAAGTTAGGTTAGGGGCAGCAATCTATTTCCAGTTGCTTTCAGTCTATCACGCTATAAGCCAAGCCCAAGTTGTTATCCCTCAGTTAAATGGTTCTAAGAACTTTCCTTGAAGCCTTCAATCTGGATTGAGGGGAAGGAAGCAATGCAATAGGAGTAGGTGCTTTATGAATTACTTGATGACCTGGCTTGTTTCTTCCTTCACGACCTGCTCCAGATCCATGTCTGGTCTCCCATTTCCACTTGGTGGGTTGCTGATGTGCATGCCTAGCCTTCTGATTTGAGGGGTCAGATTACATGGGGGACAGCTCTGGATGCACAGTCTCTTGATGTCGCACAATCAAGCGTCCAGTGTCTAGGAGAAGCCAATGGCAGTCTGGGAATTGTTTCTCAGAAAGAGAATAGTTATTTGTAGAATAGGATAAGCCTTTGCTCTGAAACCTTAAAGTAAGAGTCTACCCTGTAATTGTCCTATTGAAGGTCACTAGCAGATTTATGAAACATGCATATTTGCGACCAACACTTTCAATCCCACTGGACCAGCTGGGATGTAAATTCCAAATAGCAGAGAAGCTTTCACTGAAGCTTTGATCTGCAGCAGAAAGTCCCTTGCTCTGGGTTGGAGAGCAATACACTGAAATGGAATGTATTTTGTGTAGAAAACACAGACACCAAAGTAGCATTATGCTTCTGTCTTAATTGCAGGTAGTGCTCATTGCCATACTTTGTCTTCCACTTTGGAGGAAGTATCTCAGACCACTGGAGTCCCAGAAAGCTCACAGAGGTAGTGGTCCTCTGCCATTTGTGTTTTGGGTTTTTTTGGTGGTGGTTTTTTGTTGTTGTTGTTGTTGTTTGTTTGTTTGTTTTTGCCTATGCTCTGGCCTTTTTTATTCATGTGTCTTAGCAAGGCTTCTAAGCTTCATACTACTTTCTGTTCTCCAGGTCCAATCAGTACGCTGCCATCAGTGTAGTGGACCAGTGAGGTGACCCATAGACTGTCCAGACAAAGTAGGTATGTGCCTGTGGACTGGATTGTGACAGAAGGAGGCAGAGCTGACATAGCTCTGATGCAAGACAGTGAAGGCATGCTGTGTTCCCTGCCTGTTAAGAACTTAATAACTGGTGTAGGAGTTAAGCAGTTAATCAGGATAACAATGGTATTTAAAATCATGAGACTGGATGAGTTCACTGAGAAGTGAGTGCAGCAAAAGAGAAGAGGTCTGCTGAATGAACTTAGGGTTGCTCTAACGTTTAGAGGTCAGAGAAATGAGGCTGGCCCATCAGAGCAACTGAGAAGAAATGTCCAAGGAGCTAGGAGGAAAACCAGGAAGAGAATGGTAACCCAGAATTCAGGTGAAGAAAGTGTTATAAAGAAAAGTATTGATAGATATCCATAAGTTTTGCTGAAAGGTTGGGGAAAATAAGGCTTGAGTATTGAATGTAGAATGAGCAACCGGAGGATCTTCAGTGACTTGAAAAGAGCGGTTTCAGTGGAGTGGGGAACAGGGCCATAAAGTCTGATTTGGAATGGATTCAAGAGAGGAGGAAGAGAGGACGTGAAGAGAGCAAAGATAGAAAGATCTTTCAATGAGTATTATTGTAAAGATAATGAAAGAAATTAGTGTGAACTGGATATAGTTAATACAGCATGCTTGCGTGCTAATGGAAATGATCTAAGAGGAATGGAAACAAAACATATGTTTCAGGAAGGAGGGGAAACAGTGATGCAAATACAGACAGTGAGTCCCACGCAAGAATTAGAAGAGGGTTCTATAGTTAGGATCCAAAGACGATCGCAGTCAGGACTCATAAAAGGGAAGGAAGGGGGTGAGGGTTTAGACTTAATGTATTTGGTTATTCTTTGAGAGGTGGACTCAAAATGATTCTCTGATTTCTCAGCCTTCTTCACATGCACGCGTGGACACACGCACACACACACACACACACCATGCAGACACAAATACATTAGCAGTGAAGCATGGAAAACTTGAAGGCCAGGTGGAATTGCTCATAAATATTCATCAGAACATCATATTGGTGTTTCCTGGCATTCTGTCCTCAAATATCACTGTTGTTTTAGAACCAAATATTATTATTGTTAGATTACAAATTATCTCAGTACCCAGAGAAACCTCTGTGCAGTTTTGAAATAACAATGTTCATTTCCTGACTTAGCAAAACAAATATAAAATCATTTAAAAATTTAGATGCCTTGGATGGTTTGTAGGGACAACTACTGTAGCATTATCAAGTCAGGAAAAGGAACGTCTTGCTTTTCTATATTATAGGATCAGACATTTTTGACCTGGAGTCATATATATAGTTTACCTATATTCATTACATAAGGCGTGGGCAAGCATTTTTTGTGGAGGGACAGATAGTAAATATTTTAGGCTTGTGGGCAGTATGGTCTCTGCCATAATGACTCCATTCACAATGACTCACAATGACTCTTGCAGTGCAAAAACAGCCCTGGGTGTATGTTCCAGCAAAACTCCACTTACAGAAACAGGTACAAGGCCGTATTTGACCGGCCGGCTGTTATGTGCCCATCACTGTTTTACGTGAATTTGAAAAATAAAAACATATTTATATGCCAGTGGTTCTTAAATTCAAGCCATCCCCATATTCAACAGAAAAGAGCTGCACAACATAGTTTCCTGACATGTTTTGGCATAATGTCTGTAGCCATCCAAAGAACCCTATGCAGCCTTGTGAATTGTTGGCTTTTCTGTGTATAGTTAAGTTGCTTGGCTCATTAAAATAGGGTTAGGAAGAAGGTAGTTCCTTTAAAAATTATCTCATTATAAAAAGGAGGAGGATTGCTCCCAGATTAGCTGGGGCATTTAGCTGGGGGAAAAAATGTCCCATACCATAATATAAATATTCCCAAGGATTTTTATTTATTTATTTTTAAGTGGAACTAAATATGCCTAAAATGCTTAGTTTGCTTAACCTGGTCAAAATTAAGTATTTTCATATTACAAAATTACATTCCTATAAATCATACTGTTGCTAACATTCATACTTTTGAGAAATATATCTCAGCATTGTCTTGGCAGTATTCTAAGATCTAACAGGTGAACAAAAATTCATCTTGACAGAAAAAACTTGACTAATTCCAGAATGTCTCCCTTGTTTATTTATGAATGACAATGTAAGAGAAATGTCCACTTTCGGTGGATGTTAGGTGCTCTTTACCTGTAGCATCCATTCTTCCCCCCCCTCCCACTCCTCGCACACTTTGGGCAACCAAGTTCACTGTGTATTTCAGGTAGGACTGATCCCAGTCCTTGTTCTCAAGGGTGGCAGGTCATCCAGGTCAGGGCCAGTCGGAGCACAGTGTACTATAAAAGTTGGCACATACCACAAACTGAACCAGTCATTCTTTTTTTTTTTTTTTTAAGATTTTATTTATGTATTTGACAGAGAGAGACACAGAGAGAGGCAACAGAGGCAGAGAGAGGAAACACAAGCAGAGGGAGTGGAGGAGAGAAAAGTAGGCTTCCCACCGAGCAAGGAGCCCAATGCAGGGCTCGATCCCAGGACTCTGAGATCATGACCTGAGCTGAAGGCAGCGGTCCAATGACTGAGCCACCCAGGCGCCCCTGAACCAGTCATTCTTAAGCACAGGCCATTTCAGGACTGTATAGGCCTTTTCAGGACTTTTCCTTGAGCCCTTGACAAGGAGAGAGCTCCTTTCACTTCAGGAGGCTGATAAAGTAGAATGTTGCCCAGGAGGTTTTGGCAGACATCTTGCCTCTGTGAGAATTGAACCTGTCTCAGAGGGAGAGGCTCCCGAAGGAAGCAAATCTGAAAGATCCTGAGAGATCCGTGTTGACTTTGTTTCAACTCCTGTTTAATGTCGCACTCTTAAGAGCCAATGATCCCCTTTTGCCCAGCCAGTTTCAGTTACATGGTCTCTTACTAACAATCTGTTCACCACTGTTTGGGCTGGTCATTGTCATGAGCACCTCCTGTAATACCTTGATTTCATGCCACAGGACATCTCTGAGGAAGGCTTTACAATTACTGTTTCATGATTGAAGAAACCAAGGCAAAATAATATCATAGAGCCTCTGTTTCTTCATATATAAAACAATTTCCCCAGCAGCATCCAGGATTCAAATTTAGGCCTTTAAGCTTTTAAAACTCTAAATATCTATCCTTTCCTCGGTTCCAAAGGGAAGATGGCACAGCAGGAGGGACAAGGGTCCTTGCTTTTTCCTCCATCTTGTTCAGCCTCTGCCGCTCACTGCTTTGCCTTGGAAACTATTCCCTGGCAGGTTCTAGAATATCAAAGCTGTAGGCAAATGTAAATAATGGAATTGGGCTGGGCGCCTGGGTGGCTCAGTGGGTTAAAGCCGCTGCCTTCGGCTCAGGTCATGATCTCAGCGTCCTGGGATCGAGGCCCGCATCGGGCTCCCTGCTCAGCAGGGCGCCTGCTTCCTCCTCTCCCTCTCTCTCTGCCTGCCTCTCTGCCTACTTGTGGTCTCTCTCTCTGTGTCAAATAAATAAATAAAATCTTTAAAAAAAATAATGGAATTGGGCAACCTATAAATTATTATATCCTGTGTCTGTATCTGCTTTAGAGCTGACCACATTCAGGTACCATTTTCCTGTATGAAGAAGTGAATTCTTCCCATCCCTGGTAAGACAGCATAGCCTGGTGGATAAAAAGACATTTTTCATGTTAAGTCTCAGTCAGGCTTCTTAGACTTAAATCCCAATTCTGTTATTTACTAGCTGTGTGACCTTGACAAGATTATATGCCACTCCGTCTCAGCTTTTTCATCTGTGGGAAAAAAAAAAGATAATATCAGTATCTGTCTCTTAGTTGTGCAAATGAAGTATGTTCACATGTGCAAAATGCTTGGAACTGGATCTGGTGAAGATACTCTCTCAATGTTGGCTATTTTTATGATAATCATTGATAACTTTAGTAGAGTTTGCCACATTTTTTCAGAGGTTTTTGATTTGGGGTTATTTTTGTAGCTCCACAATTAGAATAGTCTTTAAGTTTTCTCATGCTTTAGCCTATGTGGCCTGGTTAGGTTAGCATCAAGATCTTATCTTACCAAGCAAATTGATCCAGGTGGCTTCTTCCTTTCTTCCTTCTTTATTTGCCCTTTTGAAGGGGTTGATGGAGGTAGGGGTGGAGGGACTATTTGGATAAGCTGGAATTTTACTAACAAATATTCCTGAAATCTCAGTGGCTTAATGGAAAAAAGATTTATTTATTGATAATCCTACTTTTCTTAACTGGCAGTGAACTCTGTTCTAAACAGTATCTCAGGGAATTAAGTGAATAGAGGTTCTACTATTGCAATATGTGGCATTGGTGTTCAGAGCAATAGGAGAGAGAGCTCTGGTGATTCTTTTTCTTTCAATATTTCCCTCTTTTCCAAAATTAAAAATTTAGAAAATGTTTGTAAGTGAAAATAAAATAACCTTATTTTAAAAAGAAATAAGCCTCAATTAGGGTGCCCAGGCAGCTCAGTCAGTTAAACATCTGCCTTCTCCTCAGCTCATGATTCCAGGGTCCTGGGATCAAGCCACACATGGGGCTTCTTGTTCACTGGAGAGCCTGCTTCTCTCTCTCCCTCTGCTGCTCCCCTTGCTTGTGCATGCTCTCTCTCTCTCTCTCTCTCTGTCAAATAAATAAAGAAATAAGCCTCAATTATAGTAAACTCTGACCCAGACCAAACCAAGCCAAACTGAACCAAAAAAGCCAAAACCAAGATCCCTCAAAACATCTAAGGAAGAAGGGAAGTTACTTAACACTTGTTAATTGGGAAGAAAAATTCTTTGTTTTTTATAATAACTGTAGCCCCTTTATTTCATCATTTGGCAGGAAAGTCGAGACATTTAGTAATGGTTTTTAAAAATCATATAGTACTATAATATTATAGCTAAAATGTTGAGTTTATTGAATGTTTGAATAAACCTAGAGGTGATAAATTCTCCCTGATCACTAATAATAAATAAATAGATGAGATAATGGTAGTATGTATTACCAGTAAAATTAAAGTTTCGTAGCACAGAAATGGTTGTGAACTTGAGAAATTTTTGAAAGTGTCATTTTACTGATCAAAGATAGTAAAATGATGCAATGTAATGAGATCTTTAATGCAATTTTATTTTTAATAATGCTTTGTGGCCATTAAGAATTGTTTTTAATTCAGCAATAATCCCGTCCCACATTATTTTCACTAAGTACTTCCTGGTCTGTGGAAGAATACATTATCCTTTACTTACACTCAAGTAACTACCATTAATTTTAGTGAGAGTTTCTGCTAAGAAGGGAAAATGAGTGGGAATACAGCTGTGAAGAATGAATAAACTCTTGATCTTTCCCCCTTAAGAATATTAGTTGTACAACTGAGCAGATAGTTTAATTTTATATCACTCTTAGAATGCCAAAGACATAACTCTTTGAATTTCTCCTTTCTCTCTAACTATGACAGAAATTTAGCTGTTGACTAATACTTTTAACTTCAAGTTTAGATGTTGAGGATATTTTTCTTCCTTCCTTTCTTTAACTTCCGATTTTTATTATAGTTATTCATGTTCTTAGTTAATCTAATATTTCCAAAAGTAAAATGAAGGAAAACAGCAGTTGCCTGCTCTGCCCTTGCTTTCTGCTTTCAGAGACAACGACTTAAAAAAATCTTCCTGTGGTTCCCTTGATTATTTATCTCAACAGCTCTCAATGATATGTCTGGGGTGCCTGGGTGGCTCAGGGGATTAAGCCTCTGTCTTCGGCTCAGGTCATCATCTCAGGGTCCTGGGATCGAGCCCCCACATCGGGTTCTCTGCTCAGCGGGGAGCCTGCTTCCCCCTCTCTCTCTGCCTGCCTCTCTGCCTACTTGTGATCTCTCTCTCTCTCTCTGTCAAATAAATGAATAAAATCTTTAAAAAAATAATATGTCTGTCCTTCTATTTCCTGATATTTTTGACTTTGGATATTATCAATGATTTTTCCATTATGGACTTTGATGCTTCAACTCTCTTTCTCACATTCCCATTCATATCCACATCATACTTCTCCAATATAGCAATGTCTTAATATTCAGTTAGATGATTCTTCAGTGTTCTCTGTTATTATAGCACATTAAGCAAACTGTTCTAAAATTATACCTTGTGTGTGTGTGTGTATGAGTTTTTACATACCCTGAAGTTAACAACAAAGCTTCTGTTGCTGTTTCGGTAGTTCTCCTGTTCTGATTTGGACGGTGGCTCTCTCAACCAATACAGAGCTGGTTTCCTCTGACCTGGCGCACTTGTGTTGCAGATCCCCTTTCTCCCTCTTCGGCATTGGATCCCCAGCCTTCTGGCTCCTCCTTCCTATTTGTTTAATCCCTCATTTTGGTGGTATATATTTTCCAATAGTTCTCTATAAAGGAATATGTGAGAGGTTAATTTTGCTTCATTTTTGGTTCATATTTGACTGACAGTTTGCTTGGATATAGAATTCTGAGTTAGAAACCATTTTTCTTAGAATATTGAGTGCCTTTCTCCATTGTCTCCTAGCTTTGGTTGTTGAGGTTCAGAAATCAGATGACATCTCATTCCCAATGCTGCATACACTTCTGAAATTCTACAGTAATGTGGCTTGGTAGGGTTTTTTGTTTTTTTTTTCCATCCATTTATCTACGAACTCAGTAAACTTTTTTTTTTAATTGAGAAAATCATATATTCATTCTGGAAAAGTTTTTAAATATATTCTGATAAATTTCTCTCTAGGTAGAGCCTTGTAGGCCTTGATAAAGAATTTGATTGTATTTGGTAGTAGGAAGAAGCTGTCAGAAAAGCCACAGGGAGTGATGTGCTAGAGTGAGTATCTATGTCAAACCCATCATATTAGTAATGTTTTACATCATATCTGAGTACTTTTGGATATTTTTTATTCATAAATTCTTCATAGTAAATCCATAGAGCAACATTAAAGTTTAATTTTTATTTATTTATTTATTAAAGATTTTATGTATTTATTTGACAGAGAGAGAGAGAGATCACAAGTAGGCAGAGAAGCAGGCAGAGAGAGAGGGGGAAGCAGGCTCCCTGCTGAGCAGAGAGCCCAATGTGGGGCTCAATCCCAGGACCCTGAGATGACCTGAGCCGAAGGCAGAGGCTTAATCCCCTGAGCCACCCAGGCACCCCTAAAGTTTAATTTTTAAATAGTTATCACAATATCATGGTTGAAAAATCAAAAAAGCATAATAACGTTGGTTGTGATGGCATACACATATCCTTTTCTCCTATTGCCCATTTTTTAACATCCAATGTAAGGTGATCATTTTTTTGTTATTTTTGCATACTTATGTCTTTTATCCAAAAATAGGCAAATAAGAATAAATATTCTCATTTTCCCTCATTTTTATGCAAACTTACATAAAATTCCACCTTACTTTTAAGAACTTATCTTTAAAATCTGTAGTGGTAGGGCGCCTGAGTGGCTCAGTGGGTTAAAGCCTCTGCCTTCGGCTCAGGTCATGATCTCAGGGTCCTGGGATCAAGGCCCATATCGGGCTCTCTGCTCAGCAGGGAGCCCGCTTCCCCCTCTCTCTCTGCCTGCCTCTCTGCCTACTTGTGATCTCTCTCTCTCTCTGTGTCAAATAAATAAATAAAATCTTTTAAAATAAATAAATAAATAAATAAAATCTTCAGTGGTACCTGGTTGGCTCAGTCAGTTACACATCCAACTCTTGATTTTGGGTCAGGTCATAATCTCAGGGTCCTGGGATTGAGTCCCACATCAGGCTCCGTGCTCAGCATGGAGTCTGCTTGAGGATTCTCTCCCTTTTCCTTTGCCCCTCCCCCCACTTGTGTTTTATCTCCATCTCAAATAAATTAATAAATATGTTTAAAAGTTTAAAAAATAAAATAATATATACATTATCAATTAGAGAGCTGCTTCTTTCTTTTACATAACTGCATATTATTCCATTTTAACTATATAGCATAATCTATTCGTCCAGTCTTCTGTTTATGGATGTCATATTTGTTTCCAAATATTTGCTATGAATAAGGAATAACCTCATACATATGCCCTCTTGAGGTGTGTAAGTGTACCCATGAAGTAACTGTCGAAGACTGAAATTGTTTGATCAAACAGTTAATGCTTTTGTAACTTGGATGGATGTAGGTTAATTTTTTTAAATGGGTCTAATTTATTAATTAAGACCTTGGGTTCTAGAAGCAAACTGACATGGGTTCAAATGCCAGCTCCACCACTGTTACCTGTGTAAAATGAGCAGTCCATCTACCTCACAGTGCTCTAGCTGGAGCTGTTTCCATTCACATGGGGTTAAAATCCAGTATCCGAGTGGTTGGAGGATATGGATATTGAATGTGAAGACAACTGTTTCAGCAAGTTTGTCTGTTCCATGAAAGAGAGAATGTAAAGAGTTTGGGATGATGAGTGAAGGGGCTCTTTCAAAGTGGAAGAGACATGAGCATATTTAAACTTTGATGGGCATGATCTGTTGAGAAAAACTTGTTGAACGTAGAGGAGACAGGAAACACAGAAGTTACTAGGAAAGAAGACGAAGATAGGAATGGAAAAATAAGTAAATGGGCTCACTGGGCTTACATGACAGGAAGTAACCTGAGGGATCTTAAAGGTCAAAGAAAAGGGAAGCTGTAACATTTATAGTTTTAGTAGAAGGTAGCTGAGGGCGCTTTCCTTTATCACCGACTTTTTCCACTAAAATAGAAGGCAAAATCATCTTCTCAGATTAAGGGGGGAAAGGAAGAGTGGGAGGGTTAGAAGTTGCAACACTGAGAAGGGTAGAAAATGTTCAAGTTGTGGTTGTAGGTAATGGGAAGTTGAGTTGACCAAAGAAATGGACTATGATTGCCAGCCAGTGCTGGGCTCCCATTTGAGTTCAGTCATCATAAATTTATAGTGGAACCCATCTATCGTTTTTTTTTTTTTTTTAAAGATTTTTTATTTATTTATTTGACACAGAGAGAGAGATTACAAGTAGGCAGAGAGGCAGGCAGAGAGAGAGGAGAGAGGAGGAAGCAGGATCCCTGCCGAGCAGAGAGCCTGATGTGGGCCTCGATCCCAGGACCCTGGGATCATGACCTGAGCCGAAGGCAGCGGCTTTAACCCACTGAGCCACCCAGGCGCCCCCCATCTATCGTTTTGCGGGAATTCAGCTGAGCTCAGCTACTCAGGAGAAGTAAAAAAATTTATGTATATTATATTATATTATAATTTTATTTTTTATATATTGCACATATATAAATATATATAAAATTTTTTCTTGCTTGGTTTTCTAGGTAAGCAGCAAGCAAGGGTGGGGTTGGGAGATTATGGCTCACCACGCGCATTTTTAAATAATGAACCATGAGATAGAGCTGAATAAAAATGAAGTGAAGAAAGCAACGGATTGGGAAAAAGCATAGGGTTCAGTAGGATGACATTAGTTTAATAACAAATAGGAAGGAGAGCACCTGGGTGTCTCAGTTGGTTAAACGACTGCCTTTGGCTCAGGTCATGGTCCTGGACTCCTGGGATCAAGTCCCATATAGGGCTCCTTGCTCAGTGTGGAATCTGCTTCTCCCTCTCCCCCTCTCCCCTCTCATGCTCTGTCTCACTCTTTCTCTCTCAAATAAATAAATAAAATCTTTAAAAAAAACAAATAGGAAGGAGAAATGGTAATAATAATTTTCAGCATTAAATAAGATAACAAATACAAATACTAGCTCATAGTTAGTGCTCAGTAAATGTTAGCTGCTGTCATCATTGTGAATAGAATTGTGTTCCACTTTTATCTAACCTAATGCTTCTCTTTGAGTCCAAAGAGTACACGAATCTTTAAACAGAGAAAGTAGGAGAGAGCCTTCAAGCCAGCGGCTTATTTCAAAGGTGTAAAATCAATCCACTTTTTTAATCTGACAAGCTGACGGGGCAGTTCATTTTTGTTTTCCCTATTTCTATTGCTAACACGTTGCACCGGCTTTGAGAGTGATAAAAGTACACGACAAATGAAATTTGACCTGGTCAAATCGAGCATTTCTGTGATAGCTTTCAGAAGCTGCCACAAATTGGATGTCTGATTTGAAGAAGGCATGATTCCCTTCCTCTCACCTCCTCATCTTTGATGAGGTTGGGTTGTGGAATTGGACACAGGAAAGGTAGAAGAGGGTGAACACATCGAGGTCATTTGGTGTTGCCAGAAGCAGGGTATATATTGATCAGTATTGGTTTCTTAATCCTCTTGTAATTCTGTTATTCTAATACAATGAGACTGTGAGTCTCCAAGAGCAAGCTGTTGAGCCAGGGGTTCTCTTGTTTACCGAAGAGAAGTTGGAGGGAGTGGGAGAGCAAATATACACAGCTGAATTCAAACAAGAAAATAACACAATGGAAATCATCTAATTTATTATCTATATGAATGTGAAAGCATGGAAGAGAACAGAATTTTTAGTAGTCCTGGATGAAAGATTAAAATAATTCAGAGTGATTTGTTGCAAACTCTGCGACAGGTCAGCACATTTGAATCTCATTTGAATTCAACAGTGATCGGAAGAAGACGTATAAGCAGAATATCTTCGGTTAGCTCTGCGTGCATTTTGCTGGCGATGTGAAAAATAACACTCTTGAGCTGTGCGTGGGTACAGAGCTTCAACTGGACTGCCGTTACATGCACCAGGCTTGCCAATGGACGGATATCTCTTTCCTATCAATTCTGTCTGATTCTGTTTGTTTTGTGTTTCTTGTTGTCTGCCTACCCCTTTAGAGAGCATGGCCTATGTTTGTTTTGCTCTTGTTCCTAGAATAATCCCTGGATTATATTGCTAGATGCTCAATAAACATTAGTCAAATGAAAGAATGAGTGAATGATGAATTAATGTCTAAATTGCACTTTTACCATATAAATAAATTCTATTCTTTCAGGACAACATTTGATTGAAATGATGTGTGAAAATTTAATATTTTTAAGTCACCAGCACAGAGGATCTCTTTGAGGAGACCTAGGGGGTAGATCTAAGATGTATGTGCAGAGGACACAAACTGCTTTTGGTTGTATAAAAATGTCTATTTTATGAGCTGGTGCCAACGAACACAGTGGCATATCGTAAAGGATGTTATGTTTTGCTTGATCAGAGTGTAGGGTGACACTTTGTTGGAAATGTCTTCAAGTAAAAGAATTTGGGAGAAAAAGACTCCAACAGCTGTATAGATAATTTTTCCATTAATTAAATATGAGCTGAGAAAACACCAGAGTTTTTTCTTTAAATACAGAACTCACGGCAAATTGTCATTTTAGTCATCATGGTTACACAGTAGGCAAGACAGTCTAAGACCATTATAAATAGCATGGCTTAGAAAGAAGAATCTCTTGGTACTTTTTCCTTAGAGTTGCTTTTCTTTTTCCAGTGAATTCTCAATATGTTAAATATTATATCCTGATTTCCTGTTTTGAGAAGCAAATATATTCCTGGATCTTAGTTTTTGCTTATTTATGAATCTAGCATTTGTATTACACGTAGAATGTAGTTTTTTTTTCTGTATTATTCCTTTGAAAACTTGGAATAATCCATGCTTATGAATGACTTGGAAAATCCAATAAAAATAGGAGAGGATTGCGGGATAATGGTTACCTTTCAACTGGAGATGAAGCTTTTTGATTACACAGTGTTGCCTTTCTCTATTTAAGAATACTTTGTCCTTTATCCTTGCGCCTCATCTTCTGTTTGCAGTGATCCTGGATATAACAAGGTATGGCATGCACAGTGTCAGAGAAAGGTCCAGATAAGGGAAAGAGCAGGATCAGATAGTTCCTGTTTAACACACAGTATTTCTCTCCATTACCCTTATCTTCTATACTATACTTCTCTTCCTATACCTTCTCCGGTTTTCAAAACCAATACATAACTACATAGCTCTTACCCAGCAATAATATATTTTAATGGCAGGATTCACAGACATTAGTTTATTATCTGTTTGTGTGTAATCCATGCATTAAAGAGCAGAACAGTTTCATTGAATTATCTATATGCATTTCCAAGATTTAGACTAAATTGATTTGTAGGGACACTCACCTTCCTTATCTTATTTTCGTTGACGTTCAAGGTCTAGCACTTACTACACTCTGTATTTATAGCCTCTTTTTCATTTTTCCAAATTCCCTAGCATTTGCTTCCTCAATGTTACTCATAGAATTGCTCAGTTACTTTAATAACAGTACTTTACTTTTTAGGAAAATAATTTTCCTAGTAGATTTGTCATGTTCCTATGTCGAACACATTCATGGAAAGGCTAGGACTTAAAGATGAATCATTTTTTTTAGTAAGGCAATCTACATATAGGAAGAATCATCTTTTTATTGTATAGTTTTTGAGTTTTGACAGATATACACAGCCATGTAATCATCACCACTTCCAAATTCTCCATGTTTCTTTGTGCTCAAGCCTTCCTCCCACTTCTAGTCCCCGGCAACAACTGATTCTTTTGTCTCTATAGTTTTGTCTTTTACAGAATGTTACATAAGTGAAATCAGACATTATGCAACATTTTAAGTCTGACTTTTTTCATTATTATAATGCATTTGAAATTTATCCATGTTATTGCATATATCAGTAGTTTGTTTCTTTTCTTTGCTGAGTACTATTCCATTGTATGGAAACATCACTGTTTCCGTCCAAGCAGAGAGACAATTAGAGTTGTTGCCAGTTTCTTACAATTATGAATAAGGCATATTTCTACAGTTTTTTTTAAATGTAAACCTAATGTTTTATTTTCTTTGTGTAAATGCCTAGGAATAGAATTGCTAGATTCTATGGTTAAGAGTATATTTATTTGACTTTATTAGAAACTGCTAGTTTTCCATAGTAACTGTGCCATTCTGCACTGTCACCGGCAATGTGTTCTGCACCCTTACCAACAATTGATACTGTTGCCTGTCTTCCTTCCTTCCTTCCTCCCTTTCCTCCCTTCCTAGCTCCCTCCCTCCCTCTTTCCTTTGTCTTTCTTTTCTTTCCTCTCTTACAGATGTGTAATAGGATTATTGTGGAGTTTTTCAAATTACTGTTTCCCTAATGACTAATGATGTTGACAGTCTACTCATTTGCTTATTTGTCATCCATATATCTTCTTCGATGAAGTATCTGTCCAAATTATTTTCCTATTATTTATATATTGTAAAGTTTTTAGAACTCTTTATGTATTCTGAATATAAATTCTTTAGCAGTTATATGATTTAAGAATATTTTTCTTAGATAAACAAATGACTTGTCTTTTCATTCTTTTAACGGTGTCTTTCAGAAAGTAGTTCTTTAAAAAAAAGTAATTCTTAATTTTGGTGAATATCAATTAGGATTTTTTTTCTTTTTTGTGTCACACTGTTGGTGTTGTATCTCAGAAATTTAGTTATAAGAGTTTTCTCCCATGTATTTATTTTTGTTTTTATTGTTTTTTTACTGAGGTATATTTTACAATTAAAAATTGTAAACATTTACAGTATACAATTTGATCATTTATTATATATATACTACTAGCTTTGTAGATTTAAGTTTTACATTTGCAGTTAATTTTTGTATAGAGTCCAAGATAAAGGTCAAGGTCCATTTTCTGCTGCAGCATGCACCATTTTTTGAAAAGACTATTTTTTTCTCCATTTATTTGCCTTTTTACATTAGTAAAAAATCAATTGACCATATATATGTGCGTTTATTTCTGGACTCTTTATTATGCTCTATTTATGTTTTTCCTTTATCTAATACTACATTGTCTTGATTGTTGTAACCGTATAGTAAGTCTTAAAATTTGGTAGTGTGAGTCATCCAACTTTGTTCTTCTTTTTCAAAATCATTTTTTTTAATGCCTTTGCATTTCCGCATACATTTTAGATTCGGCTTGTTAATTCTACTTTAAAATCTGGCTGGAATTTTAATTAAATTTGTATTGAACTATAGGTCACTAAGGAATAAAATGTCATCTTCATAATATAGAGTCTGATAATCCACAAACATGGTATGTCATTCTATTTATTTAGGTTATCTTTGATTTTTTTTATTAGTGTTTTGTAACATCATTTTTTTTGTTTCTACATTAAATTTTTGTAATACCAACATCACAGAAAATATATATGGTTTTCTAAGATTAAATGACAGTGGATAATGTAGATCAGTTTTTTGAAAATTCAGTAGATATTGAGCTTTTTGAGGCTACTGACAGTGCTTTCATCCTCTTACCCTTTTCTGATGTTTAATACGTAAAATGTTTCAGTTTCCAGAAAATTCACTAATCAATAGTATGCTCTGATATAGAAAGTGATCTGAGTGAATCTCATATCCCCTTCCAAGTATATAGGAAGTAAGGTCTGGGAAAAGTTGTGGTATGAAATACAGTGTATTCTTCCTTTCAGGCATTTCATTTGAAAGAATCACAATTAGTCCTTTTATAAAAAAAGAGAAGATTCCATTATATTTCCAAGGAGCATAAGAATATATAAGTGTAAATATATATTAATAAGTATATATTCATATCTTCTTTAAAAAGCCTTTCATGTATTCCAGAAGCATGATTTAGTTACTGACATATTTCTAGGGATTGCCCTTGAGGTCAAAGAAGTAAACCTCTTTGCTTTTCAAAAGTTAATTTTGAAATCCACTCTTCTATACTTATTTTTTTCCATTACATTTAGCAGTGGATTCAAAACCAGAGAATTTACATTTCTGATTGTTGTCATGAAATTCATCTCAAATACCTAATTAAGCATGAGCTTGACAAGTTACCTGAAAATGATATATTTCATTAAAAATGAATCTGATATGCTTTATTTCAACAATTCTCAAGCATGCTCAATGTCTCATTATACAGTTTACTTTTTTCCTCCATCTGAATAGAGAAGATTAGTTGCCTAGTGCCTTAACTTATCTATAGCATGCTATAGCAACAAACCCACACTTTTCGTGGCTAAACACACAAGGCTTGGCATGTCTTATCACAGTTCCTAGGCAGATTCAAATTCACGCATTCTTACACTGTTCCATCTTAACAACTGAAATTGTAACAAATACTTATCAAAGAATCCAGTGAAAAGACATTTCAAATAATCATTGTAATCCTCTTTTACAAAAATTATTTGTGACTATTACCTCTTACCAGATTTCAATTTAAAAAAAAAGTAAAGGTTTTTACACCTAAAACCAATCCGAGGGCGCCTGGGTGGCTCAGTGGGTTAAAGCCTCTGCTTTCGGCTCAGGTCATGATCTCAGGGTCCTGGGATCGAGGCCCGCATCGGGCTCTCTGCTCAGCAGGGAGCCTGCTTCCCCCTCTCTCTCTGCTTGCCTCTCTGCCTCCTTGTGATCTCTCTCCCGCTGTGAAATAAATAAGTAAAATCTTAAAAAAAAAAAAGATTAAAAAAAAAAAAACCAATCCGAGACTTACTATAGCTCCTTCATTGCACAGAGGAAGAAATTAAAGCCTGGGCGAAGTAACTTGCCCAAAGACCTGCAGCTAGTTAGCAGAATCGTAACTAAAATTCATGTCCAAAATTCTCTCCCTTAAATATTCCTTGAATGTAAGTCATTGTATTTGAGAATTAAACCTAATTTCCTGATTAAGAATGAGGTTGCTGGGGGGCGGAGGGAAGGGATAAGGATGGCTGGGTGATGGACACTGGGGAGGGTTATGTGCTATGGTGAGTGCTGTGAATTGTGTAAGACTGATGAAGCACAGACCTGTACCCCTGAAACAAATAATACGTTATATGTTAATTAAAAAATAAATTAAAAAAGTATAAAAAGGGCGCCTGGGTGGCTCAGTGGGTTAAAAGCCTCTACTTTCGGCTCAGGTCATGATCTCAGAGTCCTGGGATCGAGGCCCGCATCGGGCTCTCTGCTCAGCAGGGAGCCTGCTTCCTCCTCTCCCTGTCTCTGCCTACTTGTTATCTCTCTCTCTGTGTCAAATAAATAAATAAAATCTTTAAAAAAAAAAAAAAAAGTATAAAAAAAAATAAAAGAATGTGTTAAATGTATTGTGTAATCCACCTATATCAGCAATCTTTTGACTTTTCCTTGCCTACTACTTCTTGCCAACGATCCCTCAGTTTAACTGATTCTTTTTGGGGTTACTGCAGAATCTTGATATAAAACACAGTTCACGTTGTGTGTACTATTGGAATATACTATTGGAATCATTCAGGAAGGCTTCCCAACATGACAGTAGGACATGACAGTAAATATGTGTGAAAAAATCTTATCTGTTATATGTCCATTGTGTAGCCTCCTGCAAATAATAGCATAACATCAGAGATAGTTATTTGGTTGTTATATATGCAACAATTTAAATTCTAGTGATTTTTATCCTGAGTGTTCTTGACTCTTCCTGGAGAGCTGCCTACAAATCTTATATGTATGTTCTTCCTGTATCCTCCACAACAGCCATCACCAAATTCCTTCCCTTGAAGCACGGATGTCATGAGATTTTAATAGGATTTTTATGGAAAACATGGGTCTGTGATCAGTTAAGTTTAAAAAAATTAGATTAAGTGGAAAACACAGAGAATCTTTACAGAGGGTTTTCTCAGAGCCTTTAATTGTCTAAAGATTTAGTAGGCTACATGCATAGGGACTTGGGCTATAGCAGTAACAGAGTGGTTTCTGACATCATGGTGTTTATAGTCTGGTTGGGGAGCCAGACTCCAAAAAATAAAGAAGTAAAATGTATGTTGACTCAGAAAGCAATGAGAGCTTAGAAATAAGAAAAGTAGAGAAGGGAAAGGAGACTGAGCAAGAATGGAAGATGAAGGAGGGTAGGTGTCGACTTATACACCCTCCGTGAGGATGGGGTTCATTGAGAATGTGACAACTGGTGAGGGTTTAGGGGAGGTCAGGACCATAAGAACAGAGGGGAAGAACATCCTGGAGAGAAAGAGCCAGTGCAAAAGCACTGAGCAAGGAGTATGAGGAGTATTTGAAAAATAACAAGAGGACCTTGTGGCTGAAGGGAGTGTGAAGGTGGTGTGAAGAGGGAGTGAGGCAGAGAGAGGTGGTAATGGTCAGAGAGGTCACTGGGTGGGACATCATATGCCATCAGAAGGAGTCTAGCTTTACTTTGAATGTAATAGGAAAACAGTAGAGATTTTAAACAAAAAGTTGTCTAATGTAACTATTTTAGAAAAGCCATTTTGGCTGCTCTTTGGAGCATGGATTTTAAGGAGCAAGGGTAGAAACAGGGAGACTATTTGAGGTTCATGTAGCAGTCTAGGTGGAGAAGAAGTTGGCTTAATGGTAGAGGTGGTGGCAGGTGGTCAGATATTGGATATTTTTGATGATAGTGGTGACACGATTTCTTGCTAGATTAGATGTGATACGTGGAAGAAATTGTTGAAGATGACTTCAAAGTATATGACCTAAGCAGCTGGAAAGATGGAGTCATCATTTACAGTAATGGGGAAGAATGGGTATGGAGCAAGTTTGGGGGGAAAGACTAGGAGTTCAGTGTTAGACATGTTAAGTTAGAGATGCCTATTAGACATCTGAGTGGAGTTACCAAAAACACAGGTGGATATGAGAGGTGGTGTGGCTAAGACTGGAAGTTCTTGAATCAGCCTGTCTGGGTCCAACATTCTGGCTGACTCTTTTCCTTTTAAAATGCTCTTCTCTTTATGCCTCTAATTCCAGTCCATAGAATGATGATAATAGTACCTACTTCATAGTGTTGTTATAATTATTAGATGAATACACACATATACACATATACACATCTCATACACACATAAAACTAAATATATTAATCACCACTTACCTTCAGTTATTATCACCATTATCATTTAAGTCTGGAATTTGGGGGTGGTCTGGGCTATGGATGAAAAATTTAGAAACCGTCAACTTATAGATGTTATTTAAGGCCACAGAGCTGTGGATATAAATAGTGGATGTGGATATAAATAGTATAAGTTAGTGTAGGTTTCATTTTTCCAACTTCCTTGTCCAGGGTTTTTTTCTCTTGAAGTATTTTTCCCACCGAGGGTTTTATGGAAGAAAGTATTAAAAGGCCCTTAGTGGAAACTTTTGGATTAGAAAATATGACCTCAAAAATGTTTGGAAAAAATATAATTCTTGGGGGAAAAAAAAAAGAAAGAAAGACCAGAGTTCTCTGTGTCTGGGAGCAAGGACAGTAGAGAAATCATGGACTCACAGTAGAGCATATCCATAGCTGCTCAGTAGACACACCAATTTTCTCATTATTCCTGTCTGTCACAGATGCATGCAGGATACAAAGCCACCGTGATACTGTCTCCAACAGATGGGAAGCTATGCAAATGAGTTTTGTATTATCAGCAATTACAAGCAGTTCTCTTATTGGTCACTGGCCAGATGCCTCAATTTGGGGGAAGTTGGGGGGAAGTGGGAGGGAATGAAAAGCAGCAGCTTTGTTGGGCCATCCAGATACTGTCCTGGGCTCTTTCTTTCCTTATCAAAGTTTTCCCACCAGCTCTTTCTAGAGTCTCTGGAGATTTCTCTGGGCACCAGAAATTCTGTTCTTTATGAATGGCAATATAACTGACCCGTGGTGAACAGGTCATAGCTTGAAATTGTTCCTCTGGTCTTGATTGATAGATTTGTAGTGGTCCTTTCATGTGCCCACATCTGTTCTTACTTGTGGCCAGATACTAGAATTAACAGAGGGTTGGCTTGAGCTAAAGATTTGGCCACTGACCATGGCCCAAATTGAAATTGACTGACTCCTGTGGGGCTCCATCCAGCCCCCATATTCCTGTCAGAATGATGTTCTAACCAGCAGCGTGCAGTGCTGGGATAGCAGTGACTTTTGTGGAATCCAGGATGTTCCTCAAGAGTGCTTATCAAATCGGTAAGAGGTAATGAACCCTACAACCCTTTCACAGAATCTATACAGATGAAAGTTTTAAGGTATTACCAATTTTTCTTCTCTGCAAACATTTTACCAAGCCCTTCCTATGTTCTGTTTCACCTATTTCTCAGAGAATGCTATGACTTTCTGCTGATGATTCCATTTTCCTGATGAGGCAACAGGACACCTCAGAGGTTAACAGCCTTTCATAGAGTCACAGCTGGGCAGAAAGATGGGATTGACACACTTCTGTGACTGTCCCACCTCAAAGCTCTTCCTCTTGTGACAGTGTTTTTATCAACCCCTGCAACCTGGTATTTCACGTCAGGGGCCCAGAGATACTAAACTCGGTCAGATTAGAACACTTAATTCCTGTTTTATGATGACCGTTATTCGCAGATAGAACATGAAGCATCTGTGGACAGCATTCTCCCATCAAATGAACAGTCCCACCTGGAAGCGTCTTGCTGGTATTTTCCTCTATCTGCTATACAACAGTCCTTACTTTTATAAGAATTCCCTGAGGCTTTTTCTTTCTATGTCCATTCTGTTAGGAAGTCATTCCGTTCAGTCTATTCGGCAGAATTTTTGGTGCCTTTCATCACTGAAGGCTTTCTTTGTGAAACAGTATTTGGCTTTGATTCTTATACACACACACACACACACACACACACACGCACGCACGTACCCGCACATGCATCTGTGCCTATACACAGGTGTGTGTTTGTGTATGTAAGGGCCAAAAAACTTTCCCTTTCCTTCTGGGTTCTTTGGCTGTTCTGCTAATTGAATTGACATAAGACAGATTCATAGCAGAAAAACAGACTGAATTTCACACATATGGGGGGGCCCAAAGATGGGAGATCCCAGGCAGGTTGGGCAGTTGGGGCTTATATAGCCTGAGCTAAGGGATGGGGGTAAGGGCGAGCTTCAAAAGCGAGGAGGGTAATTCACAGGACAATAGGGAGAGCAGCTATTTGGTAATGAGCAGTTGGCCCTGTCTTGCAGTTAGGTCCTTCAGATAAAAAAGTTATCTCTGGTAATAGCTCTTTTTCTGGGCCAGGTCCCCTATCTAAATTCTTTCAGGGAGTTAAGGAAGAGGTAGAAGTTGTGCCTCAGTGAACTGGATCCTGATTGCCTTCAACTCAAAATAAGCCACATGCGAAAGCAGCAAAATTTGGGGTGGCATATGCTGCTCCCTTTCATATGTATTTCACTTTATGTATATATAAGCACAACTTTGTTCATATGTACACAACTTGATGAACTTTCGAACGTGTACTCATGTTACCACCTCCCGTACCAAGATGTGGAACATTTCCATCTTCCCAGAGAAGTTCCCAAATCCCTTTTCTAGTCCAAAGCAGACCCCCTCACATATACATGTGAATATTTAGGGGTAATCATGTGTCCTCCTTCTATCCCTAGATTTGTTTCCTCTGTTCTTAAACTTCATGGAAGTAGAGTCACGTGGAATGCATTCTTTAGAGTGTCACTTCTTTCACTCAGCATGTTTCTGAGGTTCATCCATGTTCTTTTCTCATTTAGTATATTGGTTTTTCATTTTCATAACTTTGCAGTAGTATTCATTGCCTGGATATCTTCCAAACTGTCTATCCGTTTTCTTCTGTTGACAGATCCTGGGATTAAGACTTCTAAGAGCATTCTTGTCACAATTGTTGTATGGACACAGGCGCTTATTTTTTCTTGAGTACGTACCTATGAGTGGGATTGTTGAGTCATGGGGCCCAGCTTCTATTTTCAAAAAGCAGTTTGGAATGCTGTTCAGAGTGAAGGACGGCAAATCAAATGATTGAAAGGAAGGTAAATAGTACTTGTGATTGGAGAATGAGGAATTGGGGGTGCTCAGCCTGGAAGATTTGGCTAAGAGGTGATTTCCTAATTCTCCTGAAGTATATAAAGTGTAATTTTAAGGAAGAAAGGAACACACTATCAATTTATACAAAGTACAAGATGAGAGAAAATGGGATTAAATTTCAACAAAAGAGTGCTTAGGCAGAGTATTATCATAATTAACATAGAAATAGGTTACTGTCCCCAGGGTATCTTCAAACAGAATGTTCTCTCCTTGGGTAAAAAGGTAGATAAGTATGGAAGCAAACTTTTCTCGCTATCTCAGGAGTCCTTCTTAGTCGTGATTTGTCTTCTGGAAGATATGATGGTCTTGTTCATATGTCTTCTGTGTAAGTAGGGTGACTACACTTTTATGTTGTTGAAGCCAGAATACTTTAGTTCAGTACAAATGCTAACTTAGATGGTATGCCAGGACAAAGTCTTAAATCTGAACCCTCAGAGGAAAACTCGAGTATATGCTAGTAGAGTTTATGATCAGCACTTCTGGGGCAAGCCACTGACATCTGGACACATTTGACAGAAGTAAAGCTAGTGCCGAATTTTGCTTCCAGTACAACAGAGTACTCAGATTAGACCAAGCTTTCTATAGATAACAAATAGAAACTCTGGGCAAGATATAAAGAACGACTCATTGAAAGCGCTGAACAGAGAGACCAAAGCACGGAGATTGTGGAAGGGAGTCTGCAGTTAGAGGGCAGGAATAGCTCTGGGTGAATTTTTTATTTTCTCGTCTTAGAGTTTGAGCATAAGCTATAGTATGCACCATGGTGGATGCCTAAACCTCCCCAAATGATCTTTTGTTTCTTTTCAGGACAGGGGTTTATAACCTCCATAGGTGTTTGTGAGCCTGGGACACCGACACTGCTTTCTGTTGCTCCTGTAATGCTTGCAAACCCAGATCTTAGCCTCTTTTTAATTTGGTTTTTTCTTTTTTTCTTTTTTTTAAATCTGGTTACAACAACATAGAAAGTGGACACATATTCCCAAGATTAGGCTGAGCCCGAGCCACTGTTCACACACCTGCCAGCAGTGTAAGAATTAGAAACCACCACCCCCTTTCGGGAAAGGAGTTTCCTGAGAAGCAAACTACAAGGCGATGTTCAGGGTCTGCCTAGTACAGTCTCAGGGGGTGCCCTTCTCATGGTAGGCTTTGCGGAGGATAGCTTCCGGGGTTGTGCCGACATCATCTGTTTAGTACGAAGGTATTGCCCTCAAGCGGCCCTTGCTCTGAGAGGTCACTGCCCCACGTGAGAGCACACGACTGTGAGCAGAGTGTGGCCTGAATGTTAGCCACAACCTGCCCACTGTGTGTGCGCTGGGCAATCTATGTGGATGTAAGTGACAGCCTTGTGCCAACTTGTTCTTTCGTGGCTAAGGAAAATTTCCTTTTCAGTTTATTCCCTTGTGTTTCCTTACTTTCAAAGGGCCGTGCTTGGACCATTGTTTGTGGTTTCTTCCTGGGGCTTCCCGGACTGAGAAGAAGACTGTAACACAAAACTCTCCCTGATGTCAAAGTTAGTTTCCAAGGACATAAAATTGGAAGATGTATTCCAGAGATTATATGTGTATAGCTTTTTTTAAAAAAAATATTTTATTTACTTATTTGACAGAGAGAGGGAACACAAGCAGGGGGAGTGGGAGAGGGAGAAGCAGGCTTCCCGCTGAGCAGGGAGCTCGATGCCGGGCTCCATCCCAGGACCCTGGGATCATGACCCAAGCCGAAGGCAGACAGCTAATGACTGAGCCACTCAGGCACCCCTATAGCTTTTTCATAGTATAGTGCGAAGTCCGAAAACTAATTCTGATGGTCCAGTTAGCCATCATCATTTTGCAAAATGATTTTTACCTAAATTCTGCTTCTGAAAAAATCCTTCTGTCTTATCTGGAAATGTAGCCAATTTTCTATCTGTACCTGTTCTTTGTAAGAATATGTTGAGATTTTCCTATTGTAATTTTGAGGATACTCATTTTCTTTTTGGTTATGGGAACCTATGGCAGAGGTTCACTGGTCAATCTTTCAAGAATATGTAAGTACTCTGTGGGTTTTCTATTTGCTACCATACCAAATTGTCACAAACGTGATGGCTTAAAAGAACACAAATTTATTATTTTCTTGCAGTTCTGTGAGGTCAGAAGGCAGACAAGCATCTAACCAGGTTAAAATAAAAGAATCGGCAGGCCTGCATTCTCTCCTGTGGAGGCTCTGTTTCATCCCTTGAGCTGTTGGCAGAATTCAGTTCCTTGCAGTGGGTAGGACTGACGGCCCTGTTTTCTTGTTGACCGTCAACTGTGAGCTGTCCCGGCTTCTGGAGACCTTCACGTTCTGTGGCTCTTGTTTCTCTTGCTCCATTTTCAAAGCCAGCAATGCCCAATTGAGTTGTTCTCAATGTTTTTGTCTCTGTCTCTTTTTTCTTCTTCTTCTACTTTTAAAGGTTGATGTGATTAGATTGGGCCTACCTGGATAATCTAGTATAATCTCCCCAACTCCAGCGGCTTAAACTTAATCGCATCTGCAAATGTGTTGCCTTTGTCATGTAATGCAACATATTCACAGCTTCCTTGAGTTAGGATCTGGACATCTTTGGGGGGCTATTATTTGCCCATCACAACCTTCAGACATTCTGCCCTAATTTCAGTCTTAGATTTATTTAGTAAACACTAAATAATCCCCTGCTTTTCAAAAGAAAGATATAGAGATCAGGGAACTATGCCTCTGCTGCCTAAGTACTAATCACTGCAGAGATCAGATTCATTTTCATGGATACACACCAAATTCATTATAAATGTCAATTTACCTGGCCAATTCCTTAAAAATAGACGTAACTACTTTCACTGCTGGATTCCCAATATCAGGTCTCTATGCGGCACATAAAAAGTACTCAGCAAGTATTGCCGAATTTATAATTAAAAAAAAATATTAAGCATCTACCTAATGACTGTTCTAGATGTTTAATAAACATTAGCTACAGAGCCCATCTCTTTGTGGAGCTCACATTTTAGTGGGGCATCTAATATTTTAGCAGGGGACCTTCATTCTATTGCTGGATGATTAAATAAAAACACGAATGAGACTAAGTAAGTAAATTGGCATCAGATTATCAGAGATTTGGAAGGCTATATTAGGGTCTTTGAATTTTTTTTTTTTCATAGGTAGTAAGGAAACAGCAAAGGTTCTTAAGCAGAGGTGGCTTGGCAAGATCTATTTTTTAGGAACACCTGATAGTAGAGGATGGCTCCCAGGGTTGGAGGTGAAGAATGGCTTGCCGAAGGCTTGAACCAAAACAGTGGCAGTTGGAATAGGGAAGAGGACAAGAGCTCTTGTCAAGCAATAATTGTAAGACTGAAATCTAGGGAAGGGACAAAGTTAGGAACACTGGCCTTGCATATGAGGAGGTGGTAACCACAAAGGTCATACATTTATAATCTACTTGAATGAAGGTGTAGTTACTGTCTTTAGATTAGACACTTGTTTAATGGGAAATGTTTTCTTCCTCTTAACATATTAAAACGTACCTATACAGAGACACCTCAGAGTCAAATATTCCGGCATTTTGTACCAGGCTAATATAACTGATACTGTGTTGAACATCTGTCAAACATATAGTATCTACCCTTCAATATTCGAACAGGGAATTTAAACAATTATTCTTTTTGAAAGCAATAGAATTTATGTGCAGAACCATCAGAACTGAAAGCCTGACATGTGAAATTTAGCAGTTGAAATGCAACCAAGAACACATCAGAGGTGACCTACATAAAGCAACTTAGTACGAATGCTTCCTCCTTTGGGGAATCTACTTTTGTTCTCTCTTGTTCAACGGGGGAGAGAAAAAATCCTGTCTGTAAAAATGCTGAGGAAGGAACTAGGATAGAGAATTGCTTTAGAGGGCCCGTTGGCATTGTGTCTGTGAGATTTTCCGATGGTTAGGTGTTAGAATTGACTCCTGCCATCTGAATACGCTTCTTTCTTTAATGGCTTCTCAGGGATGGCTCCCTTGGGACTCTGGGGCCAGCGTCCTATAAGTGTGAAAGCATTGATCAGGAAATACTCCTGCAGTGGAAAGGATGTGGAGGCATATTCAGAAAGTCCAGTGGAATCACTGAAATAGCAACCATTCTCCAGTTCCCTCCACTGACAGCTCAAAATATCTTTACACTTAGGACAGAGCACATTGTAGACCACAAGGTAGGAAACAGCCCCCTTTGACTTTATATTTGCTGAGATAAATATACACACACAGGCTTAAACATATCCGTAAAATCCCGATACAGCACTATAAGTGGGAACCAAAAATCCAAATGCCTGAAATGTTTCTTCATATTATTGACAGCTTAATGAGATACTTGAGGTGAACTAGCTCCGCCAGTTGACTGGGAATTTTAGGGCATCAGAGTCATTTGCCAATAGTCTTATGTCTAAATTAACTTTATTACAGGATATGAGATGGAAGAGTTTTACCATTTTCCATATAAAGGTATACACACACAGGTTAAGAAATAAACATACAGAAATGCAATCTATTTTTTTTTAATTAAAGCTGTGTCAGAAAATCTTACATTCTCTCTCTCTTTTTTTTTAAAAGATTTTATTTATTTATTTGACAGACAGAGAGAGATTACAAGTAGGCAGAGAGGCAGGCAGAGAGAGAGGAGGAAGCAGCCTCCCTACGGAGCAGAGAGCCCGATGCGGGGCTTGATCCCAAGACCCTGAGATCATGACCTGAGCTGAAGGCAGAGGCTCTGACCCACTGAGCCACCTAGGCACCCCTTACATTCTCTTTAGATCATAGAGAAACTCTCTATCCAGGCCCTTGTGCAGTGGGCTATTAGAAAAACAATTCTGTGAACGTTCAGTCATGGGAATGTGAAATCTTGAGCTGGAAAGGGGTTAGTTCAAGCCCCTCATTTAGAGAGGCATATAGGGTACCTGAGGTTTTTCCAAATTCATAGAGCTGGATAATTTCAGAGCCAAATTAAATCCAAATATCTTTTCTTGAAAGATGTCCACTCAATGTTCTTGTATTTATTTATTTTTTTCAATTGGTATTCATATTTATAAGGGGATAGGAAGAATGGCATTTCAGTTACTAAAAGTTCAGAATGAAGGGAAATTCAGGAATGCATTCTTTTTTCTCTGTCTTTGTCCCTTACTCTCTCATGCTGTCATTCCAATTATGTCACTCTGGGGAGTTTTATTCAAATGTTCTGCATACCTGAGTTTTAGCCTTCTTGAATATCAAAACCCCTGGCCTTTTGCTGATCAAATGAGATATTATGATAACTGGAGAACCAATATTTTAAAGAATTAGAGATCCTTGAGGGAAAACTCCTGTATTTTAAAATTAAATGCTTAATATTTTATAAACACTTCATCTATTCACTGATTTTAATGCTTTGAGGAAGATAAACAGTCAAAATAAGCAAAATCAAAGGACCGTCAAGCAGATAATTTCTTAAAATGGAAATGTGAGGAAACTTGAAGTATGAGGGTCAATTTTTTTTTCTTTGCCTAAAACTGGTTATTGTTGCATTAATCACGAGGTCGTAATATTCTCGACATTTTAGAAAGTGATTTAAAAAGAAACTGATTGCACCAAATATTTATTCATCTCATTTATTTATTCCAAGGCTTTTGATTTTACCACTTGCTTAAAAATCTGTTTAACTACGGTGAGTGCTATGAATAGTGTAAGACTAATGAGTCACAGACCTGTACCCCTGAAACAAAGAATATATTATATGTAAATAAATAAATATAAAGTAGGCACAGTAAGAGATTAACAACAATAACTAATAATAAAATTGAACAATTATAACAATGTAAAAAATTGCTTAAAAAAGCATACTTTCCACAAAAGTGGAGGATGATTAAAGAAATGAAGTGACATGACAAATTGAGGCAACTTTCAGGCTCAGCATAATATGCTGAAAGAAACTTGGTTGAACTATTTCCTGCTATTATTTCCAGATCAAAAAAGATAAGGGCTAAAAAGATTATAGGCCACTTAAGGATAGGAGCCATATCTTATTCAATCCCGCTTCCTCTCGGTATTTTTCTATTGACCACTCAACAGTCACTGCTGTCGTCCACTCTAAGAGACCTGCGCTTCTGTTGTAGTAATTGCAGAGAATGTGTATCTGCTCTTCCTGCCAATTTTTCCATTGCCCTCAATAATATAGACCAATTTTCTGTAGACCATATTCACCATAAATCAATCGATATCTTTGGATTTAAGTATATACTGCTGAGCCTTTAAACGAGCTTAAAAATACCAACCAGCCATCAAAGATTGATTCCACGAGTTAAAATTTATATGGAAGAATTTCGTAGAGAGTATTATGAAAAATTCTTTAAAAGTAACACTTGTAACTGGGGCACCTGGGTGACTCAGTCGGTTAAATGGTGGCCTTCAGCTCAGGTCATGATCTGAGGGTCCTGGGACCCAGCAGGTATCAGACTCCTTGCTCAGTGGGGAGTCTGCTTCTCCCTTCCCATTGATCCTCCCCTCCTGCTTGTGTGTGCTCTCTCTCTCTCAAATAAATAAATAAAATCTTAAAAAAAAAAGGAACACTAGCATTCACTATATAGCTTCATTTTAACCTATATTGAAATTTTTTAACCACAGTGTTAATATTTCCAGTTCTCACTGGAATTTATATTTTTTCCATAAAGTATGATAGTTTATTATTTTATTTATTTTTTCTCATGTTTATTTTTTAATTTATTTGTTATTTATTATTTTTTCCATAAGGCATTTATTATTTATTATTTTTAAAATTATTTTTCCATAATGTATGATAGTTGAAAGGAAAAAAGAAATATCTACTTCTTTTCCCATTTTTCCTTAAAGGATGAGTTTAAAACAAAGTATGTATTCTAATTTGGTTCTTTATTTGCTCCCATTCCTTTTTATGATTATAATCAAGGAAAAAGTATGATGACTCTAAAAGCATGAAGTATGAAGCTTCAAAGTCTGGCTGGATAGTCCATGTATTTTAGAGTAACACTGGTACAGATTCCAATGGTAAATTGGCACAAATTAACTTTGAGAATTGAGAATTAATTTTGAGACTTGAATTTGAGGATTTGAACTATTAAAACTCAGAGAACCTTTCTGAATCTTCATTACATGTACGAAAAAACAAGGTTTTTCCAGAGGACTAATTGGGAGAACAAGTGAAAGAATATCCAGCATATTGTTTGGCATAAATATTCACATACGACCTTTTCTTTTATGGATTTGGCTTTTGGCACTTACTGCAAGCAAATGATTGGCATTATGCTGGGAAGAACCACTTTCTGTGATCATTTAAATATAGATCTGCATATCATTTTCTATTCATATTATGTTCTAACTTTTCTCCCCAAAGTTATTGATAATAGAAGCTAGCTATGGCTGCTTACTAAAGATGAGTGACACACTCATCTTCTTTCACTATTGCTGTTACTAGTTCCCCTGTATTTCCAGAGAGCTATCCAGCTTCAGGGGAGTGGACATTTTTATGCACATTCTATACAGTGGCTGCTCTCATATTTTAAATAGCAACGAGAATCTAATTTCATGAGTTGGTTAAGGATTATAACAGGTGGGAAGGGCTGTTAAGATTGTATTGGTTAAAACCAAAAAGACACCATCTTAATCAAGTGATCAAACTTATCTGACCCATATTTGGATCCAAGTAATAGCATGTGCCTCCTGGCTGATACACTAAGAAGGACACAATATCATTTCTGCAGTAATGTTACAGGATTTTTTCACTATTGGTGCCCACGGTTTGTGGTCACACCACTTCAGAGAATGAAGTGGTAGACCAGACAGTGGTGGGCTGCCGAGCAAGGTTTATTGAGCGACAGCAAAGTGATAGTACAAAGCTGCCAAGGAGGGAGGGGACCCGAGAGGGTTACCACTGGAGTTTCTAAGTCTAGGGGTTTTTATGGGCTTGTGGGTGCACTGTCTTCATCTGATTAACCCTCCCTGTGCCTGTCACCCAATCAGGATTTTTCATCTACCTATCACTTGGGTGATAGATAGATGACCCTCCCAGGACTGCATAAAATCCTTTTTTTTTTTTAATTTTATTTTTATTCTTTGCCCAAGGGGTACAGGTCTGTGAATCATCAGGCTTACATCTTTCACAGCACTCACCAAAGCACAAACCCTCCCCAATGTCCATAACCCATCCACCCTATCCCTACCCTCCCACCCCCCAGTAACCCTAAGTTTGTTTTGTGAGATCAGGAGTCTCTTATGGTTTGTGTCCTTCCCCATCCCATCTTGTTTCATTATTTTTCCCTCCCTACCCCCCATGACCCCTCACCCTTCCCCTCAAGTGCATAAAATCCTTTTAAGGGTGGTTTCCTCTTAGGGCTGGGGCCCGGAGACCCTGCCTGCCTGCCTTCCAACTATCTTTCATCAGTAATCCCACAAATAAAGTGTGTCTTTAATCCTGACGAAACAGACAAATTTCCATTGAGAAGCATTTTAGCTGGTTTGGACTGTTCAATAAAGGTCAAGATCAGGAAACTTAAAAAAAAAAAAAAAAAAAGGCCGGGTCTGTTTTAGATTGAGGAGACAACAGTGACATGAGGAATGAATGATTTGCTATTGGATATCAGAATTTGGGGGGGGGAGGGAAGGGATGCTATAATGGCCATAAGAAACAGTTTTGTGGGGAACAGTTGGGGGAATATGAAGAGGGTTTGTATATTAGATAACGGTGTCACATTAAAGTAAAAATTTTTGAGAGTGAAAATAGAACAGCTTTACAGGAGAATGTCCTTGTTCTTTGAAGATATGTGCTGAATAATCAAGAGATGAAGTATCATGTCTGCCACTTTTAAAAAAAATATTTTAGTGAAACTGTGGGGGGGGTATAGAAAGAGAAAGTGATGTAAGTAGATGTAGCAAAATATTGACACTGGCGAATATAGGTAAAGGAACCTGTGGGTGTTTACAGTACTGCCCTTGTACTATTTTCAGAGACTTGCAAGTTTTCAAAATAAAACACTGGGGAATGAAACAAATATCAGGTTTATATTTATGTATGAATATTTCTCAAGAGAAGAATGTTAACTCGAGTAAGATGACAGAAATATGATCGAGAATGATTTTTGGTCTAAGTATCCATCTAGTTGCTCAACCAGGAAAAAATCAGCTATCCTTCATTCTCCTTTCTTATCCTTACCCTGACATTCTGTTCATCAACAGTCCCATCCGCTCTCCCTTCTGACAGCTGTTACACTCCCTCCCTCTCTACTGCTACCACCCTAGCCCGACCTCCACCATCATAGGTGCCCTGGCAATAGAGGTGACTCCTCTGGAAGATTCCACCCCCACCGTCCCATTATCCACTCCCCAAAAGCCGTCGTAGTAATTTTCTAAAACTATAAATTAAATCATGCTCCCTAGCCCTGCTTATAACTCTCTGACGGCTTCTAAACCTACTTAGAAAAATAAAATTCACATTCCTACCTCCATCACCAGCCTTTTAATCTTCATCCCTGACCTCTGCTTATTCTCCTGAGCTTTTCCTTTCTTGCCTCTCTGCCACTCAACTATTCTAAACTCCTTCCTGTCCAAGTGTCTCTTTCTTTGCCTGGACTGCTCTTTCTCTTCTTTGTGACATAGCTGGTTCCTTCTTGTCCTTCACATCTCAGTTCAAATTGCACCTCTCCTGTGAGGCCTTCTGTAACTCTCCAAACTAAAGAAACTAAAGTAGTGCTCGGTCTCTCACCCTTGTATCACCTAGACCTCCTTCTCTGTATTTCACTTGTTATGATCTGTTATTTTACGTTTTTGTTTATTGTCCATCTTCTTTTTTTTTTTTAAAGATTTTATTTATTTATTTGACAGCGTGAGAGAGCACAAGCGGGGGGAGTGGCAGAGGAGAGGGAGAAGCAGGCTCCCCGTTGAGAAGGGAGCCCAACATGGGGCTCGATGGTTCCTGGGATCATGACCTCAGCTGAAGGCAGTTGCTTAACCCACTGAGTCACCCAGGCATCCCTGTTGTCCATCTTGAAACTTACAGAGCTCCAGGAGAGCAGACAGAGAAGGAGAAGGGAATAACCTGCGTTTTCCTTCTCTTTGCTGTCTAGTCTCTGGCCAGTTGGAGCCCAGGCAGAAGCTAGCACACCCGGGAACTGGGGAGGCACAGTCTGTGCACTAGGTCCCCTTTCTCTAAGGGCGGGTGGGCCGGGGGCGAGGGGTGAGACAAGGTTGGAATGGAGGCAAACTGAGCAGGTCCCTACCTCAGCATGAACCTGTCCTTGAATGAGAAAAATAAAAACCTATTCCGAAGCATTTGTCCTTCATCAGTGAAGCTCTGGTTATATTTAGGGGATCAGGAACACCTGAGAATATCCAATATATCTTGTAACAGAAAAAAAAATAGTGTATTTATTGTGCTTTTTTTCCTGGTGAACAATTGACCCCTTGTTTTAATTTTTTAGCTATTTCAGCTGTCTGGAGGTTAGCAAAAATCATGCTTATCTTATTATTAAAACATGTAAATAATATATTTTAAATATATCTTAAATCCTGTGTTTCCTGACTTGGAAGATACCAAGTAGCGTTCTGGTCCACATCTTTCTAAATTTTTAAGTGTGATCACTATTAGAAAGTGAAAATCACCTAATCATGCTTAATCATAAATAGTATTGATCCCAATCGACTTGAGCTCTGGAATTTCTTATAATTCGCAGAGAGAGAATTCAGCAATTGAAGGAGGCCATGTTGATCCTGTCAGTTCTATGGCCTTGAAACCACTGGCCCAACTGTGAGAGTGTGAAAAGATTAGTGAGCCAGCTTGAGGACCTCCAGCTCCTTCTAGTACCGTCACACCAGTTCTCCTCTTCCCACTCTTCCTCTGTGTGCCCATCTCTCTACTTCTCTCCCTGCCTCCTTCAGATGCCATAAGATTAGAAAGTGCAAATCTCAGTACCTCCTCATGCCATTTTTTTCAGAGGCCCCCTCTAATCCTTCTCCAATAGCATACATGAAAGCAAACACAAAACAGAAGACATACCAGATAACAGCTGTCCGGAGGGAAGGTACACTTCTACAAAACGAAAAGAAACGAGTGTTTATATTTTGGTACCCTGTGATGTACCAGGAACAGTACAGAGATGCTCCTTAGGGTTCTAATTCCCCTAAGCTCATTAAGTAAGGGAAGAGGGCAGTTAGAGGAGGCACCACTGAAAGGGTACATTAATGTACTTTAAAAAGTAGTGGGTTGGACCTATAAATCATGGGAGGAATGTAGTACAAAATAGTGAATGAAATATTTATACATTCCATTGAAGCTTAGCCTGTGCTCCAGAGGGAGATGTCCTAGAGAGATGGGTCTTCCCCTTTGTTCTGAATCTATTTTTCCAATTGCTCTGACACAGCTGTTGGCTTCACAATCATTCTGAAGTTGATTAGATCAGAAAGCAAAAGCTTGCCTGCCCAGCATGACCAATGACAAACATCAAGGTTGTGGGTATTCCGGGCTTGTAGTCTGTATATTGAAGTTGTTTTTGGTGTTCTGCAGGTCTCCAAGTGGTTCTCTAAATTTTCATGCTGCTGTATTTATATATAATTTGTAACTGAAACAGTGTGAAAAAATGTGCGGTGCATACACTTGCATAAAATCTACCAGTCGAGTTTGAAAATGCCTGTCAGATTTATGGAGCATAACTATAATTACATTCATACAAATGTTCAGCTAAAAGCAGAAATAGAACCTTATTACCTTTGTTTTGCTTGTTTTAATAAAACAAAACACTTGAATTTAACTTTAAGGAAGTAAATTGTTGCCTACTGAGAAATTCTTTTGACTTGGCTGTTGGAATGATTTTAGTGTTTCTAAAACATGGTGTAGGTGAGCCTCCATGAAGATTCTTTTCTGTCTGAAGGTCAGACAGGTTTATAAAAACTGCAAAAAATAATAAGAGATATTATACTAAGTGCTTTGCAACCACTATTTTATCTAATCTTCACAAAAACTCAAAGAAGGAAGTGTGGTTTTCACTGTCCATTTTATGGATGTGGAGACTGAGGCTTTCAGAAGTCTTCCTAAGATCTCGGCCAGCCTACCACCTGTTCTGATCCCAGGTCCATCTGAGAACAAAGCTGCAGGCAGGGTGGTGTGTTAGTGAAGTGCTCTCCTTCTTTTTAAAGAATTCTCCTAAGTAAATATCGGTCTCCTGGTCACTGCGACTGCGATGGTGTGCTTGGTATGGGATGATCTGGGGTCTCTAGGATGGAGAGCCATACATGGCTCTTTGTTAGCAACAGTATTGCTTCCACTTGCCTTTCTCAAGTCTCCTTGCCAGCTTGGCTCCTTGAGAGCTTGATCTTGCCCAGGGCACCTGGTCTTTCAATATAGGATCTTGAACCAATGTCATTTTAACTCTGTCATCAGGAATAACCAGCTGAGTTACTGAGTCATACAATTGTCAAGTTGGCCATGACAACTGATGTATCCTCTCCTTCTCCGGGTGATGAGGCTGGCCTCTAGGAAATGGAGACATTTGCCTAAGCCAAACAAGTAAGGAGGGACAGTCTGAATGAGAAACCATGTACATTCATCCCCAGGCCTGAACTCTCAACCATACGGTATTAGCACACACCATGTACTTTACCTTGGCAGCAGATGGTTTCCTCTTGACACTATATTATCCTATGTTGATATTACACTACAGAAATAAATACTGAATAACCAGGAGTTAGTATATGATGCAATTTTGTTATTTTAATTTTTACAGAAAAGACCTGGTTTTTCATTTATTATTTTAAAATCCATACTTGGAAATAATTGTTCATTGTCCCTCATCAAAGAGAGAAACAGAAAATGAAATCATTGTCTTAGAATATCTAACAATCAAGATAAGCTTAGAGGAGACCAAGACTACTCTTAAGCTTTTCTTTACCCTTTTAAATGTTTCTTCTTTGGAGGAATTCTGGCTAAGAATCTGGAGGCTAAATCTTGATATGCAGTTGCTTTAAGCTGATGTAATTGCAACAAAGAAATGGGGAGTGGGCACTGAGGAGGGTATCATATCCGAGATATTGACATTTCAAATAGCAGTATTTTCTTTACAAGTGTAGATCCTACCCCGTAATGCATTCTGAGAATCCAACATCGGATTTCTTTTATAGCTCTGAAAACACTCAATTTAGAACCAAAAAAAAAAAAATGACTTTAGAAAACACACCATTCCTTTTTTTTTTCCCTTCCCGAGGATGCTCAGAGAGACTGCACCTACACACGTTTTGTAGTTTACGGAACCATTCTGACTGAATATGATGATATGTATGAATCTTTTTCATGTGCTGGGAGAAATAATCGGACAATTATGTAAATGCCTAAATGTATGTGGCTGCTGTGTTATTTTCAGTTTTGAAAAACTGGCTATTCAAATAGTTTTCTACAAAGGAAAAGGTTGTTTCAGATAAGTGATATGTCTAAAACACTTTTGAAAAATGGTGCTCTTTCTGTGTTTTGAAATACTTAAAGTGGGGTTTGGGGAAAGCAATGAGTATTTCAAGGGCCCGAATTTTAAAGAAGGAGCCAGAATACAAAATATCATGCAAACTAAATTCAGTCTTCCAATGCCATTCTCTGGAGATTAGGTTTGGAAAAGTGAATGGAGAGAGAGTGTGTGGAACATTTCCTCCAATTTGTAATATTGAATCAGGCCCACTTTAAACCGTGCTAATTTATTCTTCATTGAACCATGGAGATTAATTAATCCTTTGTTTTGCTGGATTAATGAGTAATCAATATGCCAAAGGGGGGAAAAAAGAGAATGATTTCTTCTCAAGGAACAAAGCATTCAGGTAGCCAAGTCATTTTATCTTTTGTGTTTACAAAGCACACCACAAGTGAGATAAAATGTGTGGCATTCAGGAAGATTTGAGCTCTTTTTTTTAAAGGAAGATATCCTGGGTATTGTGTGTTTCAGATGGAGACGGGCCAGAGGGACACAGGCCTTATAATAACCAGTGCCTTGTGGGTAATTTTGGTGGCCTCTGCTCTTCTCACAAAATTTATGTCCATTCCTATAGTTCCTTGACACAGTCATAGGACAAGAAGGTCACCTCCCCTGAAAGGCCCTTCCTAATCACCAAAACTAAATTTAACCATCCTCTGTCACTACCAAATGGCTCCTCTCAATCAACTCACCTTACTTATTTTCTTTATAGTGCATATGGCTGTCTGGAATGGTCTAATTCATCTGCTTTACCTGCTTCTTGCCCATCCCAGTCACTCACACACAAATATAAAAGTAGGGATTTTGTCAGTTTTGTTCACCGCTGTTTTTCTGAGTCCAGCTGGGAGCCTTACACATTGCCACCAAGGAATAAATGTCTGTTCAATGAATGTGTAAGTTTGCAATGGCACAAACTTGACCTGAAGCAGCTTCCCTGAGAGAGACAGAGAACTTGGAGCTCTAAGTGGCCAAACACCAAAGTGAGCTGTCCTAAGAATGTCATAGCACCTCAGGAACCTGCACTCCATCTCCAGAATACCCTGGGCCTACATTTCCCTGGACCGGAAGGTGCCTTGCTGAGAGTTCCACAGAGACCCTGGTCTCTCCTCTGCCTACCTAGTCTAAGCATACTTGCATGGAGTCTAGCGGTGGGACAGCAAGTCGGTGATAGGTGTGGGGCAGATGGAAGATATGTCTGGAAGGGATGTGCCTCAGAACTGTGAGAATCATCCTGCTGTGACTCAGGTCTCCTACGACCCTATTCATTCCCAATTGGCAGATTAATAATAGGTATCAGAACATATTCTATGGGATACTGCATTGTTGATTTTGTAGGGATTCATTTGTAATCAGAAGTTCTGGGATATTCTTCTGTTCTACCATAATTTTATTATGATTTGGTAATATTACTATTTATACTTTCAACTTGAAAGGCAGGGATACTGAAATCTGCTAATATATTAATTGTTACTTTGAGAAGGGGCATATGTTTTAAAATACATAAATATGAAAGTGGCATCAAGGGTTATCTGAAATTTATTGACACGTATAATGTATTTCTAATGTAAAAATATTTAATTAAGATTTATCATCCATTGATATCAGAACTGATGAATGATCCTATATATAAAACATATTTTTATGAATAACCATGATATTGATCCCTTCAAATAAAATTGAGAATGTTCTTTTCATTTTCCTCTACTTTAGAGCATTCCACTTTAGAATGTAGAGTCCTAAGTCCATCTTTAAAGATTTGTTTGAAATTACTGCATTTTTTATTTAAGAATCACTGTTTATAGGGTTCATTTGGTGGCAGGCAACAGAGGCTACCTCTGGCTAACAGCAGTAAAAGCAATTTATTGAAATGATAAGTAGATTGTGAAATTGAAGCCCTCTCAAAGAAGAGCTGAATTTGAGAGATTAAGGAGCAGGAACTAATGAGGACTCCCTTTAGGATATCGTTGTGATGAGGAAGAAATGCCAACCATTTTCCATCTTGAGGTCACTCAAGACAAACGGTTGTGGGAAATGAGTCTGACTGGTTCAGTTGAATCATATGCCCAGCTCTTTGATGGGTAGGAGATGTCTTTAATAAAAATTTAGAAATACAGAAGGACTTTCCCAGGGAAAAATTAGCATGCCACCACCACACAATAAACAAACAAACAAACAAACAAACGAGAAAGAAAGAGAGAGATATGGATGCTGGTCAAGCAAAAACACTAATATCCTCTACAGTAAATGAGCTAATCCCCTCAGGTTCCCATATTTTGTTTTCAGAAGCATGGAAAATAGTCCCTCACACTAATCACATCACCTTGAACAATGATAAAAGAATAAACTTAGATTAAATCTTAGTGTTGATTAGGGTACAATACAGCCAGTCCGTTAAAAAGAAATATTAATTGATGGTGACATGGTAGGAAAGTGGAAGGAAATTAATATTTGGAGAGAGCCAAGTGTTATGCTAATGGCTTTGCAGGAGCCTCTCATTTAATATTCATGATGATTACAGGAGGAAGGCATTTTAAACTTATCTTGCTGATAGGGAAACTGAGGATCAGAATGATTAAGCAACTGTTTTTCAAGGTCGCATACTTAATGGCATACAAATGGAACGATGTGGTACAAGTGTCGTATTACTGTCAATACAATTCCAGAGGAAAACAACATGTAATTGTTAGTCTGCCTTGCTGATGTGATGTTGCTGTTGTCACAGATAATTACTACATAACTCCTCTCTGTTGGACCATCATGTTATCTTGAGACCTAATAAAATATAAGCATCTCTCTCTCTCTCTCTTTTTTTTTTTTTTTTGCCAGTATTGTTAGGATTACGAGTATTATCACTGGGTAGTGTTCTCTCTCTCTCTCTCCTCTCTCTCTCTCTCTTTTTTTTGCTAAGAATCTCAGTTGCCAACTTTTTATTTTAAACCAGCCATATTGTTTTTAACCCTTTTATTTTAGGTCAGGCTTCCTAAAAGCAGACCTTGAGGGAGAGATTTGCGCTTAAGTGATTTACTACTGTAGAGTGTTTTTCAGGAAGCAAATGGGGGAAAAAAAATAAAGTGAGGGAAGCAGAATAGGGAAGGGAAGAGAGTCAAGCAAGGATGTGCTCTCAGGTGAAAACAATCAGCTCTGTCCTGATCTTTGGGGACTCCAGAGCCTAACATAGTAGAAAATACTTCTCTCTGGAAAGTGGGGATTGTGGGTAATTATCTGGGGGTGGGGCGACTGTGAGCCTCTAGCAGGTGATGCGTACTCGAGGATGCGTGTTCCAACTCTATAAAGGGGATCTGTCTACTCTCATGTCATTCAGGAGTGGAGGCATTGCCAGGCACATCCCTTCACTCAGAGGAAGGATATCTTTGCTTCCTTTTCCCTCCCTCCTTATAAGAAAAGGTACTGACAACAACTTTTTAACAGGAAGATACAACTCAGAGCTGGCCCTGAGTCACTGGATGCCTAAGACCATGCTTAGCCATTGGCTGGGCTTGGACCTGCTTTCCTCACCGCAGTAGCCTCGCGGTCCTTCCCAGAGAAGAGGAGAGTGGCATCAGTGCCCCGCAGCTGTGATTCACGGCTGTAGTTAACACACCTGTAGTTTAATGATGAAATCTTGTAAGGGAAAAATGACGCCTTTTTTGTTTGTTTTCTTAGCTTACAGATCTAGCTAAACGTTCATATCTTACTTTTATGGTTTAGGTAGATAGCTTTTGTTTATGTCTCTATTTCCTTTTTCCTTATCTGCCTTTCTTGAATTGGGTTTTGTGAACTGATACACTTTCGTGGTTTAACAAACGACAGGCTATTTAATATTATTTTAGTGTGCTCACACTGAGGCATTTCTAAGCATGAGGATGTTTAAGGTGGCATAAATAGGTATTTTCTACTTTAACCTATCTTACTTCCAAAGGATAGTCAGTTTGCATTTATTTTCTTTTTACCAAATAAATCTTTCAGTGCCCCACCCCCATCCTTCCACAGCTTTTTCCTTCCCTAGTTGGCTGTCTTAGTTTAGACCCTTATCACTTGTTCCCTGGGATATTGTTAAGGGATTGCTGTGTGCTTGTCAGAAGCATAATAGTGATTTACAGAGAAATCAAAGAATACAAGTCCTTTTAATATAAGGAAAAGATGCAAGATATCAACTGCATGGGAATGGTTTTATGGAGCTGGAGATTCAGAAACATTCACCCCATTGGAGAGACAAATGTCTTTCTTTCACAAAGGGACCCTGTTGCTGATAATAGGGTGTGACAGATGACTGAGAATTTATCCTTGACTTTCTCACATGAAGTTCCATACTCTCTGACCTATCCTGAATTATGTAGGGGGTCTGGCTATGTGCCTGCTTACCTACTAAGCGCAAGAAACTGAATGACCCCAACACACTTCTGAGTGTATGACTAGACTTAATTACAGATCAGTTCCTTGAGAGCCTGCATCCTCCTAGCTTCTGGAGTTTCTGGCACCTTTCCCTTTCCCATCTTTCAACTGGTCTTCCAGTTGCTGCTAGAATCTTCTTTAATAACCTCAATGTTTATATCTTGTGGTCCCTTTTGAGTTTTTTTTCTTATGCATATTTTACGTAAGTAAATGATTTTAAAAGTTTAAAGAAGTATAACAATGTCATTTTCCTACTTATGTTTCTCTGGTTCTCCATCATGTAATTGATCACAGATTGCATGTAATTCTATGCAATGTATATATGCATATACACACATTCATATTGGACAGAGTGTTATTCACTCTGTCTTCTGTATTTCTATAGCACCTGTCATATATGCACATTTTACTAATTTGTGATTGTTTATTTACATATCTGTTTCCCTTCTGAGACACTGAGGGCAGACGTGTAAATCCCTACATATTCCCCAAGGTTCAACTGGTTGTTTTCATATGATGATGCTGGCCCAACACCTTGTAGAAACCAGTGGAAATACCACACCCAGCCAAAACCTGAGGAAACCTTGTACTCTCAGGTAGGGTTGTCTACAAGAAGAACTTGTGATTCTTGTGTAAGTGGTTTATTGAAGGAGTGCTCTCATGAAAAAACTTTTTCTTAAATTTATTTATCTTTTTATTATGTTATGTTAGTTACCATACAGTACATCATTAGTTGTTGTTGTTTAAAACTTTTCAGTCAGGGAAGCTGCGGGCGGGTGGGGGGGGGCGGCAAGAGAGGAGTTAGGCAGGGGCCTGGTTTCTGAAGTCCAGCTTTGCTTTATCCCAGGAGAAGCTCTGGAGCAGGAGCACTACCTGCCTTTAGGCAAAAGAGCTGGGCTTCTCCACCTCTGGTCACTAGCCACTCGTCCCCTCCCCGCCCCCCAGGCTACTCCGTGTAGAGTGGGTCCTTTAGGCTAAAAGGCATGCCTCCAAAAAAGAGAAGGGGATCTGAACAGGAGCTCAGTAAAGGAGATCAGCAGGGGCAGGTTCTGCATCTGCTACACATACATATTTCATATCAAAGAAGGTAGTCGATCTCATTTGTTGAGAGCTTGCTTTTTGCCAAGCCAAGTGCTTAAGTACCTCATGTGTGTGAGTGTGGGCCTTTCAGTGGTCTGTCCTGGAGTATATTTAACCAGCTTTCAGCCAGGCGTAATATCATACAACAAATCTAGTTAGTGAACCAGGGAAACTATGTCTATTCCTATATTTCATTGGCTTCAAGAAGCAGTGATCCCAAGACACATCATCATTTTATGTTCGCTCTAACTAGGAAGGAGAACAAAATGCTTCCTATTAAACGAGAATGCAGAACTTTCATATCACCCATTATACACAACCTGCTCTCAGAGATGTGGAAATGAAAATTAAAAAAGAAGTGTGCATGCAGGCGCCTGGGTGGCTCAGTGGGTTAAAGCCTCTGCTTTCGGCTCAGGTCATGATCTCAGCATCTTGGGATTGAGGCCCACATGGGGCTCTCTGCTCAGCAGGGAGCCTGCTTCCTCCTCTCCCTGTCTCTCTGCCTGCCTCTCTGCCTACTTGTAATCTCTCTCTGTGTCAAATAAATAAATAAATAATCTTAAAAAAAAAAAAAGAAGTGTGCATGCAATTTGGAAATTTATGAATATTGATGGCCAAATGACAAGTAGGAAGAAGTTTATACTTAGAATTTCACAATATTAGATTATTAATAAGTTTAATATCTTGGAAATTAATTCTATGATGGGTTATTTAAAATGATCATTACTAGCTGTAAAATAATATAGTACATACAAGTGTTTGTAAGAATTGTATGTACTTGTTAGTTGATCATAGGGATGGCCTTTTAATAGAATCTACATACACATTTTGAAACTTACATCTAATCGAGGACAACTATATGATGTTCTCATACATAATCATTATGTGTCCTAAGAAAACATTAATTACATTTATCAGTAGTTACTCAGCGACTACTATGATTTGTCAGGATGGTATATGTGATATTGGAAATAGTGTTATCACCTGCATATTTTAAAAATCTGTAGCACAAAGCACAAAACTAGTGAGACTACTGAAAATATCAAAAGATTTTTAAATAAATGGGTCCATTCGTGCATACTTTTGCATGACACACCATCTTTCATCCCTACCTATTGGTTCCCTGGCACCTGCTACATTTCTGGAAGTAAAAAGCCAAGGACAACACCATTAATTCAATAAAAACAAGATTTTTGGTTGGCGTATTGGCCATTCTATCACAGATCGGCGTTTCTCTGCTTTTCCAATATTAGTATGATCATTATAGTATTGCTTATAATATTAGTGTGAACATTATAAATATTAACAGGGCGCCTGGGTGGCTCAGTGGGTTAAAGCCTCTGCTTTCGGCTCAGGTCATGATCTCAGGGTCCTGGGATCCAGGCCCGCATCGGGCTCCCTGCTCAGCGGGGAGCCTGCTTCCCCCCCCCTCTCTCTCTGCCTGCCTCTCTGCCTGCTTGTGATCTCTCTCCCTCTGTGAAATAAATAAATAAATAAATCTTTTAAAAATAAATAAATAAATAAATAAATATTAACGAACATTTTTTTAAGTGAACATTCTTTGAGCAACAGCCAAATGAAATGAAACAGTCACACTCATTATGATTTGGTTCAGTTAGTTCATTGAAATATGAGAGATTTCTTTATTTTTTTTTTCTTTATTTTTTTTTTAATTTTATTTTTATTCTTTGCCCAAGGGGTACAGGTCTGTGAATCATCAGGCTTACATCTTTCACAGCACTCACCAAAGCACAAACCCTCCCCATTGTCCATAACCCATCAAGAGATTTCTTTATTTAGTCTGTGTTAAAAAGGGCTTATTGCCTTAGCCAGCTAGTTGCTATTACCAAAATTAAAAACTATATAAATTATATAAAGCTATCCACAGAGGCTAGGATAAAAATGACTATCCCTGCTGAGGACAGAATGATGTCTTTGGTTGAATTGCCAGATACAAAATAACAACAAGAGATAAATTATGTTCTGGACCATTATTAAAGGATTAAAGGTAGGTCCCAAATCTCTGTTGACCAGACTCATTTTCTCCTCTATGGTTGGTATGTCTTTGCTCGATTTTGAATTGTTTATTCCAGAGGAAATTGCTGCAATGTTAAGTAAACCAAAGAGTGGCAAGAGATGAATCTCATTTATGGTTTTTGTTTGTTGGCCTGGTTTTATCTACCACGGTCAGAAAGTTAGCTCTGAGATATTTTACAAATTATCGAAATTTTCAATTGGTTAATACCTTAACTCATTTTAAAAGGACTTAAAAGCAGATTTAAGGATAAGTTCAAATTCACTTACAGTCATTAACATTTTTAGAGCTGAAAGTCTGAGTCTTCAGAATGGTTTCTTCCATGTGAGAGGGTAGGAGGACTGGTAACAGAAAAAGTTTCATCATACAGTTTGTCCTTAGATATAAGCTTCAATTTTTCTCCTAAGAAACAATATCTTAAAAGAAAGCCCAAAGGATAAGCTTTTAAGAGAATGTGAGAGCATCTCTCTGCTGGACCATTCGACTTGGCCCATGATGGAATCGTATCATAGAAAAATGGAATAGCTTCAGATGTTATGAAATTGGGTCATCTCCTACCATCGTGACTGATCAGAAACTACACCAAAATCAGTGGGAGTGGGGAAAACCCATGGAAATAACTGCAGAGCTTAGAGATGTTTTACTGGGTGTTTGATTCAACAATAGTTTAAACAGATCTCCTCCTTTAGTTGTTCTTCAGTTTGAGTCCAGAAGAGATTTATTTTCCAGGCGAAGAACAAGAGAAATGAAATGAGCAGTGGTATACATTTTTCTTTTTAGCTATTTCTTTTTCTGGTTTTCGAAATAATAGGGAAAATAGAGATCATTTACAGAGGAAAATAAAAATCGCTCCTATTTCTACTACACTGTGATTCATTCATCCAGTAGCAGGTACTACATGCCAGCACTGTTCTTGGAACTTAGGTGAGAGCCATAACAGCCATAGACATTTCTACCCTCATGCAGCTGGTGGGGTCTTCACACTGCACACAGTGTCAGTGGGGATGACTTGCATTCTATTTTATGAGAGTCTTATTCCCCCAGCTGTGCATTGTGACCCCAGGAAGGAAATCTTGTTGACCACAGAGGGAAGAATGGGATGTTTGGGGTGATGGCTGGGCTGCTTGGGAAGGAGGCATTAAAGACTTGAATATGGTGCTGTTGAAAGGAAGAGTGCTCTATGCAGCAGGAACAGCCTATGCAAAGACAAGAGCATGTTTGGCAAGTCTGAGGACTGGAAAGAAGGCCAGCCTCATCTTACTGGAGTCTGTACGAGCACAAGAGCGGGAGAAATCTGTAAAGTTATGGAGAGGCTTATGAAAGGAGCATGCTTTGCAGCCACCAGAGAGCTTTGAGCAAAGGAATCTGACTCACCTTTGTAAAAGCTTACTCTAGCTGCTGTGGAGAGAATATACTATGAGAATGGAGGCCAGGAGGCCTATTAGGAAGCTAAGGCACTAGTCCGGGTGAAGAACGGTGGTGCGTCTGAGCAGGGTGTTAGCAGTGACGGACAGTGTTAAGGTTCTGGATGTATTTAGAATGAAGGGTCAATTAAATTTCTTTCCCCATAACATATAAAATGGAAAGAAGAGTAAAAATAAGTTCAGCTTTCTGTTGTTGTTGTTGTGACCATAATGGGGTCTGTCTTTCTAGTACTTTTGTATGGGTTTACGTGTGTGCTAGCTGTATGAAATAGTTTGAAGTTGTAATCCGATACCACCGACCAGTATGTGCACTTTTCACTTAATACAGCATATATCACGACATAAGGATATTTTAACTCCTTAAATTTTAGTTGAGAACATGATATTTAAAACGAAAGTTGGGATGCCTGGGTGGCTCAGTGTGTTAAAGCCTCTGCCTTCAGCTCAGGTCATGATCTCAGGGTCCTGGGATTGAGGCCCACATGGGGCTCTCCGCTCAGCAGGGAGCCTGCTTCCTCCTCTCTGCCTGCCTCTCTGCCTACTTGTAATCTCTCTGTGTCAAATAAATAAATAAAATTTTAAAAAAAGTTAAAAAAAAAAACACGAGAGTTATGTAGCATTCCACAAATAGAATATATACCCAATATCCAGAATTGAGAATCAGGTTGGGTGCTATCAGAGAGCGGGGGCGGAGGGGTGGCCTGAAGAAGTCTTTCAGAGAAGGGACCTGCTTATGTTTGCTGTGCCTTCATCTTGCCACTGCAGATCCCCTTCTCCTGGAGATTTGCTGAAGAGTCATTCCCCAAGTTTGGTGAGGAAGCAAAGAGTTAGCTGGTCAGGGCTCTGTTCTTTGCCAGGAAGGGTACCCTTCCTTGTTCTGAGGTCAACGTCTGAGGTCAGAGTATCCTGATCCCTATCTTACCCTGACTGGGCTATGCTCACGTAACACAGGCCTAGCCAGGCTGCTCATGAAGGTGTCTGCTATCACAGTCTTCCCGGAGGTGATGCTGGGATCCAGACATGCTTTACCATCGCTATCTCCACATAGTCAGTGAGTGCTGTTAACTAGGTCTGCTGAAATCTCATACTTGCCTCAGATAGGTTGTTCTCTCACTTCCCTGTGACTGTGGTATGGTTTGCCTTCATTTCAATCTGGCATTTTATACCAGAACAACCAGAAATCACACATGCTCTCTAATACAAATGTATGGTTCCTAGTGTGGCCTTTTCTGAGCTCAATATAGATGTTTTCATGGTTTCATGTGGATGATTATGTTCACATATTCATATCACCATTTTTCCTGGAAGTCTCTGAAACAATGAGTGTGTGTGTGTGTGTGTGTGTGTGTGTGTGTGTGTGTGCGCGCGCGCGTGCGCATGAGCGTGTGTCTGTCTGTCTCAACTACAGTGTCAGATAGGAACTCCAAGTCATATGGTAATTTACTTCTTAAGTTACTGTTGAATAATTATATTACCCTATTTCCTTGTGGCTTTGAGATATGTTTTTATGACTATTTTGGGCATGCAAAATAAATTTTAATCAGAATTGAAACACATTTTACTAATTAGATAGTATTGGAAGTTATATGATGTGTCTGAAATTGGGACTTGCCTCTTATTTCATATTAGAAAGATAGATACTATTCAGATTTCAAGACATATACAGCTTATCCTGAAAAATGAAGGCCTTCCCTGGAGGAAAGTAGGTGAAAGAAGGAAAATACGACCTTCTTAGACTTACTATGGGCATCAAGGGTTACAACAGAGAAAGATGCCTACACAGCATAAGGTCCTGCTTCACTTCCACTGTGATCCAGGTTAAGCAATGTTTAGCGGTGGAATGCATATTTTTTTAAGGCATTGTTCTAGGCTCAGAGGAACCAATAATGAATAAAACATAAATTCTAGTCTCATGGAATTTGCTATCTACTTAGGAGAAAGACAGTAAACATATACATACCGTGTCAGGTGGTTTGAGTGCCAGATATGTAGACAGTAGGGTAAATAGCATAAAGAATGAAGTGAAGGTACTATGTTATATCAGAGGATCAAGGAAAACCTTTTTAATAAGGTGGCATGTGTGCAAAAGAGCCATAGGAAACAAGGAATTAAGTCTTATGGCTATCTAGAGAAAGCTCATTTCAGGCAGAGGGAAGTCAAGTGCAAAGTCTCCCAGGTGTGAGGATGCTGGTCTCTTGGAGGGATAGCATGGAGGCCAGTGTGGGTGTAACAGTGAGCAGTGGAGCATGGTGGAATGAGGGAGGTGGTAGGATTACACTGGGTCCTGAACCCCTTGCTTGCCTGCCCCACTACCATCACTACTTTGTCCTCATAGATCTTGAAGACGTTTATATCTTCCGGAACTCCCTTTTAGAACAGAAATGGCCCCGAGGACAGCAAGCCCTTAAGCTCATTGTCATTGTGATGTTAATTTTTTCAGTTAACTTTTAGAGATTCATGGATAACCAGCAAAAATTTGATTAAAAAGGAGTGTCTAGGTGGTGAATTAAGGAAGGACAATGTTATCAGAGCAAAGAGTGTGATAATGTAGGTGAGAAGATAACAAAACAAGTTTAATTTATGTTGAAGATGATTGCATCTTGCTTGCCTGAATTTAATTCTGTTTAAGTCCCCCTTTCTTTTCGGGATGACTCCAGGTCTGGTCTACACTCCATTCTCCAGCCATTCTCACACCATTCTCCAGCCATAAGCCTCCATTAGCTTGGGGTGAATGACCTTTCCCCTAAACTCAGAGGGAGGTGTGTCCTACCTAGCTGAGCCAATCATTACAGTTCCATCTCCCTCATCAGTGAATGTGTCAGGAAGCTGCATGTGATCCATTTTGTCCATGAAACATGAAGAGCAGACTGTGGGGGGACTGGGGCTTCTAGTAAGGTCTCTTACATTTTTAAAAGATACCAGAGGAAAAAGAGGCTCCTGGACGATCTGCTCTTAGGACACTACCCACTATCTTAGGATCGACACTAAACAAGGAAGGCAGAGACAGGTGCTGCTGCAGATATGTCTTTTCCAAGGGCCAAGACAGCATAAGACTTAAGCATGCAAATGGCATTGCCAAGATTGCTGCATAGTACAAATCAGGATTCAAGTCAGCTTGAGTCATACAGAGGCTTGGGGCCTCTAAGCTAATTTATGGTGACCTGCAGAGGCTAAAATGAGGCAGAATCTGGACTGTCCTACTAATTATGAGACTCTGGGAATGACTCCTGAGTCATTGGTAAGGTAGGGTATTTAAAGCTGAAATGTTTAATACATTAGAATACACATCAAGGCACAGTCTTAGTTCTCCTCCATTTTCCTGCCATAAACATAGCATATAATCTCTCAGCCTATATAATAAGGGTCGACTTGGTGTGTTGCTTATCTGTCACATGATAGGGAAAGAAAATGAAGGGTGGGGTATAAGCACTCTATATGCTCTCATGTGGATAGCCTGCTGGCATGATTGTCAGGGTCATGGTGATGATGTCCTAAGTCTTTAGAGTTTGGGTTCCCCCAAATTCAGAGCCTGAGGCAAGGGGCAGAGAGTCCATTTGAGATGTGAATCCCTGAGACAGGAGTGAGGGAGTGGGGAGAGGGGAAGGAGAAATGTCCAATATAATGGTGTATTATCAAGGTCACTGCCAAAAAGATTTCAGAAAAAGAAAAAAAGCTTAAGTTGGTTGGTGGGGTTCAGTTCTATGGAGATCATCCTGAGAAGGTGTGGAAGGACTTCTAGAATTGGCTGCCTGAAGGCTGGCAGGCACAAGCATTTCTCTGCTAGCTCCTGTTCTCCACCGGTTTGGTGTTGGCTTGGAGCCCTCACCCTGAGCCTGCAGGCTGTGATTGCCCAACGCCCACCACCACTGGCAGCCACCTCCGAGGGATGGTACTGGCCATTTTCAAGGTGAGCCTGTGCTTGCACGGAACTCTTCCCTAGAGCTCAGGTGGTCAAAAGGATGTGACTTTGGGCCACCAGTGTTCCTGGGGTTTTGTGCAGGTATACCTTAAAAAATACACCTTGGGGTGCCTCGGTGGTTCAGTCGTTAAGCGTCTACCTTCAGCTCGGGTCATGATCCCAGGCTTCTCGGATCAAGCCCCGCCTTGGGCTCCCTGCTCGGGGGGAAGCCTGCTTCTCCCTGATTAAGTATCTATTATATTCTAGATGCTAGGGAAACAAATGGATAGGATCCCTTTTAAGATTCCAGTTTTTTACAGGAGATAAAGAGGAGGAAGCGCACACACACACACACACACACACACACACACACACACTACATGTACGGATGTGTGCACATATCCATGTGCCCCCATGTGTACGTGTATGTGTGTGTAAAATTCTTTCTTTCGGAAGAGGCATGGTTGTCTGGTTTATGTGAATTATTTATCCTCATTGTCAACATTCAAATCTAGAAGCATAAGATTCATGGAGTGCTAAACGATCACACAATAGACTGGTTTTAGTGAAAGTATATTTTTGCCTCCATTCATATTTATGCTTTGGATGCTTTTATATTTTTGGTTTCATGGAAGCTATGTTCATTGAAAAAAATTAAAAAAGCATCCATGAGACTTATTCCCAGGTTAGAATTTTTATTCGGCTGAAGAAAACCTTCGCACCTGCCATGAAAAGGCATCCACTTCTGGGGTAGAAGGCACCAGCTCTTCCCCAGCCTCCGACAGCATGCCAGGCAGTTCGGGACAGAGAATGAGGCATCATATCCCAGGCAGATTAAACTGGTGGGGAAATTTCAAGTCGACAGAATGCAATTACCCAAATTGAAATGAGGCCAGGGGCATATCAGGAGGCCCTTCCCATCTGTTGGGGAAAAGGATCACCAGATATTTAACAAGGGCAAGTGGTCAGGATCTTAGTTCTAGGAGTCATTTTAAAGGCAGGCACTTAAAAAATGCTACGGGAAAACTGGACCTGGTATAAAAATCATATCCCTCCACTGGAAAATAAATAACATTAGGCCTTGAGAGGATCAGCCTTTTTCTGCTCTGGGAGGAAAGAAATGTTTATGGATGGGGTGCTTAAGTATTTCCACATCAGCTTCTCTTAGCAAGGACACGGTGTAATGGACAATTGGTTATCCTGGATTTGACAAAAAAGAGATTTCCCAAACCAAACTTATTGAATCTAATACATTTATCCCTGGTCGGAATGGCTCTCCCATTAAGACCTTATGGAATAACACTGTATGATTTTTCTAGGGACCTTGACACAACAGTGTTTCTTTACCAGGAAACTAATTTTTGAAGTTTTCAGCAAAAATAAGTAAGCTGGATCTGGATAGCAGGCCATTACTATTGTCTGAACCACGGGACCCTCAGGTCCACATTACCAGACTGCTCCCTGCCTGTTTCCCTCTCCCTGGTAAAGTTGTGTGCCTTTCTCCCAAGAGGGAAGAGAAGACACTGTCCTAATCTTCAAACCAGTGTGAACCCAAGTATTGGCACAAGCTCCCCACTCACTTGTCAGAGAGAAATGAAGAATGGGCATCTGACCCCAGATCATGATTGGATGGGAGTCCACACAAGGGACTGTTTGATCCCATGCAGCCAATTCTGACAAGCTCTCAATTCTCTTTCCCACTGGATATGGAGAGGAAGGAAAAGAGATGAGCTAGTAAGGGGTCTTATTCACCATTATTATTATTATCATCATTATTTTTTGGAGTGGTTCACTTTTAACTATTTGTTTGCCGAGAGACGAATGCTGGGGCACCTGACAGTATGACCACTGCTGGAGGGGGGAAGGCAAGGTTAACTGACAAACTGAGCACAGCTGTCTGTTGGGGGCGGGGGAGAGGAACCTACAGGCAGGTCACATACACACTGAGTTACTTTCAGTGTCTTTGCACACCCACCCCCCCCAGCCCCCGCACACACGTATCTGCCATTGCGGCAGTTAAGGTAGGAGATCAGGAGTCAAAAACTTCCAGGGACTTCACACTGGTGTCTCCCGCCCTGCAGTGCCAGACCTTCCTGCAAGGTCTCCTAAGATGAGCTCTGCGTGGCCAATGGCTTGTCCTAGTCATCAGTGATCACTATTCTTTTTTTTTTTTTTAATTTTATTTTTATTATTTGCCCAAGGGGTACAGGTCTGTGAATCATCAGGCTTACATCTTTCACAGCATTCACCAAAGCACAAAACCTCCCCAATGTCCATAACCCATCCACCCTATCCCTACCCTCCCACCCCATGTGATCACTATTCTTAACTCTGAACAGGTGTAAGCATTTGCTTGTACTTGTTAAATTCTGACCTGAGCTTTACCATTTAAAAAAAAAATTTTTTTTTTACTAATTGGCCAGAACTGATTTCTTTACTTTTTTTTCCCCCCCTTTCTTGGTAATTTGTGAGTAACAAAGTTTATCTCTCACAGAGGAAAACAGAGAAGTTATTAGTTAATGTTGATCCAGAGCTCTGTAAATGTTAAAACTTGACATTATTATTTAGAGGTTTAGCTTGTACTAATTACCTCTTAGTTTTACTAGCCCTATATAACAAGCTACCTTCTGCACATTTTATGTGAAAGCCGGTTTTCTGAAAGGATGAAAGTTGTTGGAGCAGGGAATGAAATAGGTGCTAAGTTTTATTTCCCACTAAATAATTCTCCTCAAGGTGGGTAAACTTTCAGTAGTTAGATTGCTAAAAATGAAGATTCTACACTACAAGAACAAATCTCCAAGAGACAATTATTTGTCTGTGTTCTTAGCATTTATGAGTCTCAGTAAACAGTCAGTACATTTATGTTCCCCCCATTACCTTCGGTCATAAACTTCCTTAAAGAAAAACGAATAATTATGTTTCCTGACTGCATAATGAGCATAAACATTCAGAATACTGAACCCCCCTCGGTGGGATGGATGGTGCCTCCAGACTTCCAGGGATGGAGCTGTTTTCGAGGCACTGGCAAAAATGTCAAGCTAAGTGTATGGCCGTGATTTAGTGCCGTTCACAGAGATGTCATCTCTAGAAGGCAGATCATAATTTGTGGGGCTATTTTTGGAGTCGGGGCCTCCCAGCCTGCAGCTGCTGGGAATGGCTGGGAGTCACACAAAGCCCCTGGCTCAAGTGTGTCAAGCTTATGCTCTTGGCCTGAGCCTCGCCATCCACCCCAGGGGCCAGCCAGGTTATCCCTATGGCTAAAAAGACATGGTCTCATCTTAGTTCAACAAGTGGAATATTGGAGTCAGGAAGGGACCTTAGATGACCTCATTACAACCTGCATATTACACATGAGGCTCGGGCTTTCTGGCCAGCATCAGTCTCCAACCAACAAGTCTCACGTCTCCTGGCTTTGGGTTTGGTACTCTTCAGTATTGTCCTTCGGGTCAGGAAGGTGACATAGGTTAGAGGGTAAGGAATAGACGAAGAAAAGAGAGTGAGTTAGGAAGACAAGAAAAGTAAATTTGAGGGAATGACATTTTTCCTTTGTTGTTCATGTGAGTTTCATTATTCCTTGTATTGCAATCAGAAAACACATCAATGCAAATTTTCCACCACCAGAAATGTGCAAATGGAAATAAAAGGAAATAAGACGATTGTATATATATATATATTTTTAAAGATTTTATTTATTTATTTATTTGACACAGAGAGAGAGAGATCAGATCACAAGTAGGCAGAGAGGCAGGCAGAGAGAGAGGAGGAAGCAGGCTCTCCGCCAAGCAGAGAGCCCGATATGGGCCTCGATCCCAGGACCCTGAGATCATGACCTGAGCCGAAAGCAGAGGCTTTAACCCACTGAGCCACCCAGGCGCCCACGATTGTATATTTTCTAGATGAGGACTTTTCAAACTATCTGTCATGAAAGACAGGTTTTTGTTTATTTCTAATTGACCTTAGCTGATATTTCTATAATGTACAATAGCAACTACTGGAAGGATCAAGTACAGACTTTCAGAATACACGTCCAAACTTTTATTTCTTGGAGACAAGAGACATAAAATTCTTCTGACAAATTACTATAAAGTTGCTCGACGCTTATTCTCCATCGCTGTACACACTGGTCACGGACACAGGAGGACTGCCTTGGTCTCCTTTTCTCTTGTATTTGGCGCATTTGTCTGGTTCTCTTAAGCTGGAACTTCCTGATATCGGGGATGGGATCCGGGCATCTGTCATTCTTGACAGGTACTGTCAAGATGTTTATTGTTTTGTTTATGTTTGGTTATGTATTGTTAATGTTTATTGTGTTGAATAACAACTTCAGAAAAAAAAATTAAACGTTCCCTCATGTGAGAAGAAAAAAATCAAGTTTACAATTATAAGAAAACCAGAGATTCCAGAACACTGTATGGATTCATTTCAGGGACACACTGTGGTACAACTCTCTGAAGAAAAGACTTAATATGGGGACATTTTTGGTTTACCTGGTTTGAGTGTAAAGAGGATTGGAAATAGTAAGCATTGCCAACTGTCATTAAATTTGAACATTCTACCAGTTCTTGTATTCTGAAAAGCCTCTGAACCTTCTCAGTGCATCAGTTAGGATTAAGTTTGCTAGCTTTAGGAAATAAAAAAAAAATACATAATACCCAGGTAAATTTAAATCTCAGATAAGCATTGAGTACTTTTTGTAAGTGTGGCCCAAATATTTCATGGGATATGCCATGTGGAATATTTGGGACATAACTTGTATTAAAAATGTATTTATCACTTGTCTGAAATTCACATTTAACTGGGTTTCTTGTATTTTATTTAGTGGTTCTTTTTAAATTTATTTTTTATTTTTTTAAATTTTTAATTGAATTATAGTTGATGTACAATATTATATTAGTTTTAGGTGTACAGCATAGTGATTCTAATTAGTAGTAGCCTTTTGGCCCGGGCTTCTGCAGATGTTTCTAGAGAGAAGAATCAGCACAGCCAATCAAATCAGGCCATATTGACCCGACTTGCGTAGCTATTGGCAGCTGGAAGTTGAGTGGTCAATACAAAGTAATGATATTCCTTTTAGAAAAATGTGTTTCTCATGTGACAAAGCAGCTACTCCTCTCTCCCTACTTTGAGGCTTTTAGTTGGTGTTTTCCAAAGCTCTGGTTCACTGTTGGCACAAGTCGTGGCAGAAGGTGTGCTTGTAAGAAGGCCATGAGAGCCTGCCAGCTACATCAGGACAAAGTTGGTTCAATGGGCTGCAAATAGTGGAATTCTTTGCATGGAAATATACAGGGAGGCATCGTGATAGACCTCCCCTCCCCCCCAAAAATTCCCTGTTCCTACAGCATATTATATGCAAACTAATGTTTACATATAAACTTATGAGAAACTTAGAAAGGCAAAAGCAGAATTAGTGGATGTTAAAAAAAATAATGTTTAGGGTACTCATGTAGGTTTACTGTAATGCTTATAAAGATATGTCCTTTGCCATTGGAAGCTGTTTTTCTTTCATTAAATGAGGATATTTGGTTTTAGGCCTTATTCAGACTTTTGACATTTTTTGGATATAAAATTTATGCTCTTAGACTTCATTTGTTGTTGTTGTTGTTGTAAGATTTTATTTATTTATTTGAGAGAGAGAGCACAAGTGGGATGGGGGTCAGAGGGAGAAGCACACTCCCTGCCGAGCAGGGAGCCCAATGTGGGACTCGATCCTGGGATTCTGGGATCATAACCTAAGAGGAGGGCAGACAATTACTGAGCCACCCAGTGACCTAAGGTCCTAGACTTTAAAGAAAGATGAACATTTCTTAAAGTGATCTCTGATTCAGATAAGAAGGAAATGGCTACTTAAAATGCAAATATAATTTATTTTGATGTTGTCATATTGGGGTGTTTAAAAATGTGAGCTAAAAACAAAAAACACACTTGGGAATATACTTATCTACAAATTCTTTCAAAAATAATGTTTATTTCAAATAATGAAATATTTACTCAGACAATTGGGAAAATGTCAAAATTTGGGGGGGGGGGGAAAGAAGAAGAAAATAAAGTCATCAATAATACCACCATAGAAGAAACATTTCCACTGTTGTTACTGTGATGTAGTTCTTCTATTCTCTTGTCTATGCGTTTTTATTCATAGTTGAAAACCTATTGTGTATACGAGGTTGTATTCTGATTTTTCCATTAGCTACTCAACTTAAGCTTTTCTCATATGTTAAAATGTTTCCTAAGTATCATTTTTATGGTTGAATCATACTCTACACTGTGATTTATTTAACCAAATTAGAGTTGGACACTCAGGGTTCTCCAGTTACTTACTCCTAAATATCTAGTGATGATCTGTTTTAGATTCCTAGAACTGAAATTACTGGGTGACAACGATGAAGATTTTTAAGGCTATACATTTCTATTAAAAAGCATTACAGACATTTATTAGGAAAGTATATGAGTGCCCATATCACTGAACTTCATTGCTGCCATTCCTTTCATATTATTTTTTTCCTAAAGATTTCATTTATTTATTTGACAGAGAGAGAGAGAGAGAGAGAGAGAGAGAGAGAGATCACAAGTAGGCTGAGAGGCAGGCAGAGAGAGAGAGGAGGAGGAGGCAGTCTCCCTGCTGAGCATGGAGCCCAATGTGGGCCTTGATCCCAGGACCCTGAGATCATGACCTGAGCCGAAGGCAGAGGCTTTAACCCACTGAGCCCCCCAGGCACCCATCTTTCATATTATTAACCTGTTGTATTTGTCAGGGTTCTCCAGAGAAAAATAACCTGTAAGATGTGTTTATATACAGAGAGAGTTTTAAGGAGTTGTCTCATATGATTAAGGAGGCTGGCAGATCCCAAAACTTCAGGTCAGGTTGTTAAGGCTGGAGACCCAGGAAGAGTTGATGTTGAGTCTATAGTCCAAAGGCAGTCTAGAGACAGAATTTATTCCTTCTTAAAGGATCTCAGTCTTTATTCTTAAAGCCTTTACCTTTTTGGACGAGGTTCACCCCCATTATGGAAAATAATATGCTTTACTCAGAGTCCACTGATTTAAATATTAACCACATCAAAAAATACCTCACAGCAACATCTAGACTGGTATTTGACCAAACAACTGGACACTGTCGCCTAGCCAAGTTGACGTATACAATTAACTATCACATCTGTGGTCCAAATAGAGTTTATGCTATTTGATAGAAGGACATGTTCTTTCTTTCCAGTTTTCTTTCTCTTCAGTACCATCTGTTTCTATGAAGACATACTGACTTATTTAGGACTTTTATGTATACTATGAGTTTTCTGTTGTAAACACAAAGATTACCTTAATCCAATTTTGGAATAAAACATTTAAGATCACCAATAAATGCTGCTGAGAAAAAAATCTGGGTTTGGGCTTTATGCAGACATGAGTTAGGAATATTTCTCTACCATGTTATAACTGAATAAACTTGGATAGTATAACTAAACCCTTTCTTTCTTAATTTGCTCAACTGTAAAGTATGGAGAATCATACCCCCTTTCCAGGAACTTGTAAGTTTTAACTGAGGAAACACTTATAAACTTCTAGTACAGTGTCTCGTGTATTGCAGGCCATCTATATTTTATTTTCTCCTTGAGTTTCTTTTTCTCTTAAGTATCTTTCTTAACCTAGTACCTACTCCTTTTAGTCAGTACAGAAAAACCTTCTCCTCCACTAAACATTTAGTAGTGTATAACTATATTCTCCTCTTAGAATAATGTACATTTTGAGTACGTGCCTCATTTACCTTCTACTTCATGAAGTACTGCATTTTAACCACTGATAGGTAAATGAGATGATTTTAGATGAACATTTTACTCATTTATCTAACAAACATTTATTAAATGTGTATTAAATTCCAAGGACTGTTCTGAGTGCTGGGGATATAACAGTGAAAATGACAGATAAATTCCTTGCCCTTCTGAGTTAGATATTAGTGGGGAAGATACTCAAAGAAGGAAATCAAGAAGTATAAAAGCGAACTATGAGCAATATCTTACTAGTCAGTGCAGGCTAAGTGATGATGTGGTAAGTCACCAAATCCATTAGCATAATTACAACAAAGTCAGTGGCTGACTTTCTTGCTCATGACAAGTCAATGGCTGGTCCAGGTGACTATTCAAGGCAGCTGTTCTAAGCCTTCCAAGATGCCTCCTCTGTATAGGATAGAAGCACATGCTTCTATCAGGGAAGAGTGGGCTGGTGAATCAAAGAGCAACAGTTAAAAGTTTGTACATGTGTCACTTCTGCTTCATATTTTATTGGCCATAGCATGTCACATGGTCATGCCTAATTTCATTGTAGTGGAGAAATGTGAGTCTTGGTAATCGTAGCGGTAAAGGAGAAACATATGTGACTACCACAGTCTTAAGTACTATGAAAAATGCATGGTAAAGAGCAAGAGGATAGGTAATTTTTGAAAAGATAGTAAAAGCAAAATAAGCATCAATCTTCATGTATATCATTGCTTAGATTTATAATAAAGTATGTATTTCAAAAAAATTAGGTCAACTTGAAATTATTTAATATCTATTATTAAAATTTGGTATTCAGATAAAAAGGCATTTAGGTCATTTATGAATGACTGATGTTTGATAGATACTGAGATGCTAAATCTACTTGAGGACAAGGGTGATAATTTTTATATTGATATTCTTGGTTATTTAGGCACGTAGTAAATGCTCAATAAAACTTTCTTGAAGTTAATAATGTTCATTGTTTTAAATTATTCTTGCTCCTCTACTTGAGTGACTATATCTTGAGATATGGTCCATTATAACTTTGCTCTGAAGCTTGAAATTTTCTTCCAAGGCCAATTTTTATTGTCTTTAACTACATTAAAATTTTAGGTTTAATTATATTTTAAATTTGGACCATCACTAGTGGTCTCTTCCTCCTAGTTTGTCTCAGGTATGTTCCTAAACCATGGTTAAGTACCCAGTAGAAGAAAAGACATTTGTAACACTATTTTACTGTCAGAGTTGGTGATCTACCATCTTGTCTTTTTTTTTAAACCTAACTTTTATCTTTAATACCCCTTTGGCAATTGCTGTGTTGGAAAGGGATTTCATAAACTTGAATGAAGAGGGCAACAAATACCAAATTGTGGTTTTGTTTATTTGTTTTAATTTATTCAAGGTCATGAATGTCTTGAAGATAAAATAGTATACTTGCTTTCAAAGATAGCACAATTCTTCTTATTATTTTGCTTCTCTCTCTCCTGTTCTTTTCTTTTGCTATTGACTGCATCTTTGTCATTTAAAAGATAAATCATCCAAAGAGAGGACCCAGTCATTCTTTGAGTGGATTGGTCTAGAGCAAACCAGAAGAGATTCTCCATCTTTAAGCAATTGACCTTTTTTTCAGTACCATCACTTCTCTGTCTCTGGTTGGTGTGTCTGAGACATTGTTTCTACCCTAGTAACCAAGGACTTAAATGAGTGCCTCTCCCAACCCTGCTGTGAATCACGTGAATCTGTAAGAGTCCATGCTCTTTGATGCAGTTTGCTGCTCTTGGATTTGTACAAAATTTGTTTGTTAGTTGGCAAATGGGACACAGCTGGCTTCTGATTTAGAGAGTGCCTTAAATTAGTTACCTCCTACCTTAACTTGATCATTTAAATGGAAAGCACTACTGTTCCAACAGAGCAGACATGATATAAAAACCATTTCTGACATGAGTATCTTGCCTCCCCAGTTGTGATGGCTACTGGTATCTCTGAAGGAAAAAAAATAAAAAATAAATAAAACGCAGATTTTACAATTCTCACAAGTGGTAAACTGTCTTTGCATTATTTAAGAAAAGCTTTAAATGTTCAGTGAATGTGCTTAGGCTAATGACACTTGATGCCAAGAAGACAGCAATAATCCAATGAAATAGAATAGCATTTTGGAAAGTGGCAATTTGTGTAGAAATTGCAGAAAGCATCAACACATGCTGGGACTTTACATATAAGTGAGCTATAGCTTGAGTTGAGGAGTTATTTATTTGGCCTTTTGTTTGTAAATAAGACACTGTTCCTTTCCTTCCAAGGAGTAGCTAGGCCAGTTGTTAATAAAAGAATACTAGTATCCTTTGTTCATAGTGGCAAAATTGCCAGAAGCAACCGAGGATCCTGATCTTATAAGTCTTAGTATTCCGAGGAACCTCAATAAGTCATTTTGGAGAAAAGCATTCTATAGTTGAAGATGACTAGATCTACAATCAAAATATTTGGATAGAGTCCTGGCTGTACTATTTAGCTGTCATTAATTTAGCTTTCCTCACCAAGTTCCCACTAAGGCTTATATGATCCGGCCCAGGGTACCTCTCCAGTCTCGTTTCATAGTCTTTACTCCTCTCTGCTCCATTTCAGCCCCTGTTCCATTTCTTGTACATTTCAAAGACATGCCCTTGTAGCCAGGCCTTCTTTACTTACTGTTCTCTCTGTCTGGGATGATCTCCCCGCAAGATACATGCTGACATTTACTGAGCAGATCCAGTACGTTCCAAGGCTTTATAAATGCTTTTCCTGTTAGTCTTGGTGAATTCTCATGATGACTGTATGAAGTGTGTAGTGACATTGGATGGATGAGAAAAGGAGGCAGAGTGATCTGGCAGAGGCAGAATTGGAACGAAGGCAGCTTGGGTGGGTGCCAAGGCTCTCACAAGAAGTGCTCTCATAGTACACAACACCCTGGGTGTGGTTCCCACCCTTCCTTTAACCTCAGAGCTCTTTCTTGGTGAGCATTTCCTGACTATCCTATTTAAAATGGAATCCCTGTGACTCTGTTTCTCTTTACTTAAGTTTATATTTTGGAACAGTACTATATTATACCTGATTTATATTGCCTATTTACTTGCTTATTTCTTTGTTTATCTCCCTCACTAGAACACATTTTCTTTTTTTTTTTTTTTTTAAGATTTTATGTATTTATATGAGAGAGAGAGACAGCAAGAGAAGGAACACAAAGCAGGGGGAGTAAAAGAGGGAGAAGCAGGCCTCCTACCGAGTAGAGAGCCCAATGTGGGGCTCGATCTCAGGACCCTGGGATCACAACCTGAGCTGAAGGCAGATGCTTAATGACTGAACCACCCAGGCGCCCCTAGAATTATTCTATGAGGGATGGACATTGTTCTGATCTGTTATCACACAAGCTCCTGCATCCGGAAATGTACTGAGATGTAGTGAGAGAAGGATGTGAGCTGGGTTAGAATTCTTATTGTATGTAAGATATCTTATTCTTCAAACATTTGCAAAGCACTCATTTTGTGCCAGATTCTGTGACCATTTTTGGAAATACGAAGGTGAATGAGAATGATGGGACCTCCTACTTTCCTGCTTTTCTTGATGCTTTTAGGGCATCATAGAAGAAACAAACATGTAATTATTTTTTTTAAGATTTTATTTATCTATTTGACAGAGAGAGAGATCACAAGTAGGCAGAGAGGCAGGCAGAGAGAGAGGAGGAAGCAGGCTCCCTGCTGAGCAAAGAGCCCAATGTGGGGCTTGATCCCAGGACCCTGAGATCATGACCTGAGCCGAGGCAGAGGCTTTAACCCACTGAGCTACCCAGACACCCCACAGACATGTATTTAAGAGGCAGTTCCCCAACTACTGAGTATTCACCCCAAAGATATAAATGTAGTGATCCGAAGGGGCAGGTGCACCACAATGTTTATAACAACAATGTTCACAATAGCCAAACTATGGAAAGAGCCTAGATGTCTATTGACAGATGAATGGATAAAGAAGATGTGATACTTACACACATATACACACACATTATGGAGCCATCAAAAAATGAACTCTTGCCATTTGCAACAATGTGGATGGAACTAGAGGGTATTATGGTAAGCAAAATTAATCAGAGAAAGACAATTATCATATGATCTCACTGATATGAGGAATTTGAGAAATAAGACAGAGGATCATAGGGGAAAGGAGGGAAAAATGAAACCAGACAAAATCAGAGGGGGAGACGAACCATAAGAGACTCTTAATCTCAGGAAACAAACTGAGGGTTGCTGGAGGGCGGGGAGGGGTAGGGTGGCTGGGTTATGGACACTGGGGAGGGTATGTGCTATGGTGAGTGCTGTGAATTGTGTAAGACTGATGAATCACAGACCTGTACCCCTGAAACAAATAATATGTTATATTTAAACAAATAAAAAAATAAAAGGGTAGTTGCCCAGGATAAGCAATCTATTAGGACAAAGATAAGGTGCAGCAGGGAAGCCAGGGTTCAGGGAAAGCTACTCTGAGAGAGGGGTGATATCTATACTGAGAGCTGAGGGGTGGGCTGAATGGGGAGGCAAGACCACTGTGGGGCAGAGCAGATGATAGAAGGCCCTGAGAGAGCACATTTCAGTTCAAAAGCAGTTCACAGTGACTCAGGTATAGACTATGAAGGGCAGAGTTTGCTGTCTGAGTCTGGAGGATGAAGTTGGGTTTACCAGTGTCTTGAAAACTGTTCCAAGAAGTCAGGACTTAATTGTCTTAGCAACGAGATGTCACTGAATGGTTTTTAAATCAATGTAGTTTTGATTAAGTATCTGATTCAGTTTACCGCCTTCAGCCAGATAAGTTGGCAACACTTCCACTTTCTGGATGGGACAAGTGAGGCCCAGAAGAACACATTTCAATGTTGGTGGAGTTGATTTAATTCTCTTAATGACAGTAAAATCAGGGCTCCTAACTCGTACCTTCCCACCCTCTCTCTTTCCTTCTTTCTGGTTGTTGTTCTTGTCAAAAGTCAAACATAAAACGATTTGTCCAGAACCCTTATCTTTCTCCAAGAACAGCCAGCCATGCACTCACACAGGTTCCAATAACCAGACCCCTGAGGGGAAGCCAGTGCCTTCAGGGGTGGCAGGGCTGGAATGTGGATGGACACCATATTGTGCACCGGGCTGGAATTCTCTGTTCTTCTTCACTAGGAAGCTGGATTTGTACCAGGAACCTCTTATCTGAAAAGGCAACTCTGGGCTGGGGAGAACAGAGCTGGTTTGACAAAGTGGAGAGGCACTCAATATTGGTCTGCCCACGCTTTGGGCATGCGTGAGCACTCACAGCAAAACACAGCTGGCATGTCTAATTTTAGCCTTGACTGCCTTGAAAAGGGACCCTTAAAGGAAATATATTTTCTCTGAAACAATTTGTATTATAATGTAATAGCTGATAGACATGTCAGAATATTACTTATTATTGGTAGGCAAAAACTCTGCCAAGTAATTATGATTTTTTTTGGTGATGATATCAGTAAAGTGATTAAAGCATCCATGAATCAAAATAATCATCAAGAGATAGGCAGTGAGAGAACCTGTGATTTTATTTATAAAGACGCCCATAAAACTAATGGGACTCCTCCTTTGATACTTACAAAATGAATGTAAGGATAAGAACGATCATTTCTGCTGTGGTAAGTTGGTCATTGTGATTTGATCATGCATGGCTTGCTAATAGTAGTCCTGGAGTAGAGTCTCAAATTTCTTCAATACTTAGCATCCTCCGTGTCTTCCGAGAACTATAAGGTTAGTTTCTGAACCAGGTCTTGGATTCATCTGGCTTTCGTATGTTAACAGGTTTTGAAAGCATCCGGGACACACTTTTTCCATTTTAACCAGCAAGGCTTGTCCCTCTGCTTTTATTTTTGTCTCTCTCTTCCTTCCTCCCTTCGTCCTCTCTCCCCTCCCATGGTCTTCTGTGTTTTGTTTAGCAGTGTGGCTTACCTTGCAACTTGGCAAGAAAAAAAAGAAGGCAGCTTTTGTGGTGGGTAGATAGAGGGAGGATAAAAAATAATCCACCGCCCGCATTTAAGTTCCCCGGGTTCAGTTCCAGCGGCGGCAGCTTTGCTGCAAAAATTGCTTTGCTATTCGAGATAGCCAGCAGAGGGAATCGGAACTTTGCTTGCAGCAGGGGTTGAAGCAGGCTTTTTTTTTTTTTTTCTTGGAGGAAATACTGCAGCCTTCTGGACTGCGTACGCTGCTCCCTGGAGAGGCTCTCTCGGTTCCACCCACCGGCTGGAAGGAGGGGAAGTGAATGAAAGGACAGGACAAGCCCCGAACACCATGTCACTCTGGGAGGGAGACAGCAGCAACTAAGCTGTGCAAGGTTTTTTTTTTTTTTTCTTTCCCCTTTTCTTTTTCTTTCTTTCTTTTTTTCCCCCTTTTTCCCGTTTCTTCTTCCTTTCTCTTTCTTTCTTTCTTTCTTTCTTTCTTTCTTTCTTTTTTTTTTTTTCCTTTTTCTTTAAGGTGGGGAAAGAGGCAAACAGGAGACAGGAAGCTGATCTGCAAGGATTCGGAGTTGTGCTAAAAGGACTTTGATTTTTTTTCTCTCTCTCTCTCTTTACAAACGCTGGCAATTGACATCACTACAGACAGCCTGGTAGAGAACAAACTGCCTCATCCCAAGTGGACCCTAGCAGCTGGGGGAAGGAAAGCACGATCTGGGAGGCTGTGTTTTTTTTGTTTTGTTTTTTTTCCTCCTACCGATACCCCTCCTTTTTTCTTTTTTCTTTTTTTCTTTTTCTTTTCTTTTTTTCTTTTTCTTTTTCTTTTTCTTTTATTTCTTAATTTCTTTTCTTTTCTTTCTTTCTTTCTTTCTTTCTTTCTTTCTTTCTTTCTTTCTTTCTTTTTTAAATTCTTGCCGTGTTGGAACTAGCGAGTGGTGGAAGACGAGGGATCTCTGAAGCCTCATCAGTCATCGGGACTGTCAGGAATAGTGGTTTAAGAGGAAGCTCGGCCTGGGGCACTATACCCTATCATCCAGTTCCCTGCCTCGGAGATAAAGATTCCAGCTACATGGGCAAACGCCTGGATCAGCCACAAATGTACCCCCAGTACACTTACTACTATCCTCACTATCTCCAAACCAAGGTATGGCTCGACCCACAGTCTGGCAAGCAGTGTGGTATCCGTCTGCACTCGGGATGGGAAACAGACAGGCATGTGAATTATTATCTACCTCCCCTTCCCCATCACCTCTTCCTGGTTCTTTGAAATGAGTAACATACCAATGGAGTTAATGAGGCAGAGGAGAAAGAAGAAAGCAGGCTCTGGGATTGTGGTTTTTCTCTTTTAGGAGAGATAATAGTTGCGCTCGTGTTCCTTTGTTGTTATTTGGCAACGTGAAAATGTTCCTGATATCTGTAGTAAAGTGCTTTGCAGATGGACAGGGTTGTTAGAAAGGAGATCGTAACAGCGACTATCAGGCACAAGAATACAATTTCAGGGGCTTTTCTGGCGAGCTGCTCTTTGTTTGTGGCTCTAAAAGGGTTTTTCCCACCGGATAGGACGCACCAGAGTGGGGGGAACTCAAAGTTTTAATCGCTGAGTATAAAATGAAAGAAGGGTGTGGGAAGGGATAATACAGCTAACTCAAGTCCCTTAGAGTTTGTGTGTGTGTGTGTTTGTGTATTTTGTATTTGTCTTACCTATTTGATTTTACATTGAGGATGATCGAGACGCTAGAGACTGAATTTTAGAGCTTTACAATAGATGTTCTTTACTTGTAGAAGCTCTGTTTTTCTGTGCTGGCTGCCCTCGGGAGGCCTGGGTCTTGAAACAGGATGAAATGTAACTGATGATAATTGGCCATGAACTGGTTAAATACTTGAGTCTTTCTGTGTGTGCTCAAATGATCATTACGGGGCCAGTGGCAAGCCCACGTAACTAAGCAGTGGGCAGTGCCAACCATGAACTTTATCCTGCAGTTCAGACATGAAAGACTCTCAGGTGTGAAATCACTGCTCCAATTTGTCCATTAAATTGGACTTGATTGGGGGGGGCGACGCTGGTAGAGTTACCACTTTGAATGCATGGATTGTATTTCTTTGCCGTTGATATTATTTTGTATCACATTAGCCAGACTCCACTGTCTTCTTAATAAATGAATATGCTGAGAGTGAACAAGGCGTGCCTGAGTGATCTGTGCTGTCACCGGACTCCTTGATGTGATTAGTGTTTGGTAATTCATGCTGTAGTTAGTTCTTATTTATCCTGTCTCATCAAACAATGCCTGTTTGTAAACCAGACCAGGCAGCAGACTTTCAGAATTATATTAAAAATTGTTGCTTTTTTTTTCCTTTCTTTTTTAATCGCTCTGTGACTCGCCCTGCCCCTCCAAGGTCGACTCACATTGCTTTTTGCCTTTGTGAGCATTTAGTTTGTGTGGCTGCTGCTTAAGTAGACCAGCCCTCCTGCTCCAGCGCCTTGAGTTTTAACTCTTTAGGGGATTGGGTGGAGAATGCTGCCTGCCTTCCTCAAGGAAATGGCAAAGCAAGGACAAGTTAAAAAGAGGAAATTTATAGTCATTTCTCATCCCCCAAAGAAACAAAAACAACAAACCCAAGGGTTCCATGAAAAATATCGGACATTCCATCCCTTTTACTCATTTGGCTAAATTTTTCCAAATGTTTCAAAATTCACGCTTTCTTTTTGGTTCTTGTTTTTTACTATGCGTATATTCAGAGAGCAAACTTTAGTTAAAAATGAATGGAATAATGGAATAATTGCTTTCCTGCTTGAGATTTCTTTTAACTTATTACTAGCAGGAAATAATGTCGTGCAGATTATATTAAGGACAGGATGCTGGATGAGCTACACTGATGGGAAGTGTGTGTGTGTGTGTGTGAGAGAGAGAGAGAGAGAGAGAGAGAGAGAGAAAGAGAGAGAGATTGGAGTAAAGAGAGAAAGTGGAGTGATGAAGGAAAAGGGGAGAGCCTGAAAAATATAGAGGGAATTTTTAAAAAAATCTGTTTTGGGGTCCTATGTAGTTTAGTGTTGTGTAGACAGGCAGCATCTGGATCTTGTTACTTTCAAGCTAGTCAAAGCCATCAACTTCTGGAACATTTTTAAAGAAGCTAGATCCATTAGGTGACCTAAGCTGATATTTGGTAATCAGATCAGGGTGGTAGGGAATATAAGATCACCTACTTTGGCTATCGTGGTAGTTCGTATTGATTATTATGTTGTAAAATTTTGACAGTGCTGTAAAGTTGTCGAATACTGTTACGGTGGCTCTGAAGTGACAGACATTAATAACATTCCTGGAATCTGAAGATGTGAAAACGTGCCTTGATTTGAAACCTGCGCACACAGGGAATGGGAAGAAGAAGGGTCAGTCAGACTTTAAAATATGGGGACTTTCTGACAGCATGAATACTATGTAAGAAAGTACTATCATGACCCAGTGTAGCATGAAAACAACTAGGTTATTTCAGTATCATTTTTTTGCTCCTTTTATACTTATATCTTAAATATAATCTATACTAATTTAGAGGGAAATACATGCTCCTCATGTTTACTTGGTAAGCCTCGGTGGAATTCATAAAATCTATGGTCCTTCTAGCCTTGGCTTTAGTTATAGTCCATTTTTAAACTCATAGGTATTTAAAATGATGCTGATATATAAAGAATACTTATGGTTGATAAAAATAGAGATTTGTGGTTGACAATAAAAGTCATATTCTGGGGACATTATAACTTAAGCTGTCTTACAAATTCAGGTGTTTTAAACTAATCAACAAAAGCCATTTACTGACATTAGTTTGGGATGAAAAATCTTTATGGGGTTTTTAAAGAACCAAAAGGTTTATTATTATATTCATTCAGAAAGTACAAAATATTGAACCTTTTCTTTCTACTTAAATATGTGTGTTAGATACAGCTGCTATATTCTTACATTAAAATGAAATGAAAGTAGGATTTCTAAATAAAGGGAAATGTTTCCATTTCCTCAAATGCAATTAAAGTTTCAGAAAAACTTGGGACACTTCCCTGCCTTCTCTGCTCCTCTTATTTCCCATTACATGAGAACTAACCCATTGATTTTGTTGCTTAAAAGGAAAAAGAAGTTAGAAATAAGTTATTTATACTTTTCTCCCTTTGAATCATTTTCCAAATGCTTAAAATAGTATATTAGACAAATGTACATGTAAGTAAAGTGAAAAACCCTGTGGCTGACTGGCAGCTCTAATGTAGCAATGTTATTCTAGTATATTCACTCTCCAAGACCCTGCATTAAAAATTGTCATTTGTCAGTTTTCTCTTGGCCATTTTTCCCCCTATTAAAAGAAGAACTTTCAAAAAGAAACGTTTGTGATTAGGCTGAAAAGAAGAAATCTTGGTGACATGGTATAATATTTACATTAGAGACATAGCTGAATGAAAAAAAAAAAACAACTCTTCATCAAAACGAATTAGCTATTTGAAGGCCACCCAGAATAATCAGCAAATTTTAGAGAACGGAGACCAAAAAAAAAAAAAAAAAAATTCATTAACTTAATGTTAATATCCATAATCATGTTTGATTGAGTTGTAACCTAGTATTTCTCAGTAATTTCGTGATAGCTCATTCAAAGCAATCAACCTGTTGCAATTGCATTGTGAGACCCAGGATGGATTTCAATCTGAATTTGAGGTACTTTGTGTGGGGGAGGTTCTTGGAAAAGCAACTTAGTTAAACTAGGAAAGCTAGAAAGAGTAAAACATGGTCACAGCCCAGTGAATTGGTATTTTGCTGCTGAGAAATAGATATTTCTCTCCTACGTGATATTTGGAAAACTTTAGTCATCTTCCCAAAAGTTTAAAATTCATCCCAGCACACACAGCAAGCTTGTCCTTCCTTCCGTTTCCTCACCCTGACAAGGTCACGATGTTTCTACCAACCCAGGGTACGGTGGTTTCTACTCAAGCAGCTTTCTCATCAGCCTCCTGTTTTTCCTTCTTTGGCCATCCACTTCCCCTGAAGATCTTGCAGAAAGGGGTTCAGCGTGTGGGACCCAACAGGGTTTCTCTAGCTGGTGGGACTCAGCTTGTATTCAGAGCCTGGTGTGAAGTTGGGGTCAGGTATAGGGAGTAATTCATCAACTGCACACTGATTTCAGGCTGAGTTTCCAACCATCTGCAGCCTGGACAGCCGCCCATCTCTCAAAGTCTAGCTAGAGCCCAGTTGATTGTGCCATAGAAAGAGCAGACACTTGAAGCACAAAAGACTAAGGAGTAGGCAGAGGAAGAGAGAGGCTCCTATGGGGCAGAGGATATTCTCAAAGATGTGACTGTACAGATGCTTCAAAAGCAAAACAGAACAACCCCTCGACATACTTCTTGCACATGAAAATGTAGAAAATCTTGCGGAGGGAGGGAATGAGTTTAGAATTTCCTTAGTACTTCCTGCCTCAGATTTGCATTGATAGCCAGAGTTGGTAACTTGCCAGTTTTAAAACAGCCTTGAAAACTCCCAAGTTCTGTTTTCCTTTGAAAGGCTGAAACATACAAAGCTGGTTTTCTAAAAATCTTCCAGCAACAGAACTTTTAGGTACAACTCCAACTATTTCTTTCGCTTCAGGGGGGGTCATATGATAGCATGAAACCATGATAAATCTTGCTTGTCTCATTTTAGAATGTATACCATTTTAATTGGTTTTAAATAAGAGAAACATAGTAACAAGGGGCCACTCTTCCTTTCTAGGTCTCTTATTTGCTTTCCTCCCCCCACCCTTTATTATCACTGGGATTGTCTTTTCTATAATGCACTCATTGTTTTCCCAGCACTAAGTTTAGTGCCTACTTAAAAGGAGGAGATATGTAAAAAGTTCCTGTTTTGTTTTGTTTTTTCTCTCCAGAATCATTCCAAAGTCAAAGGAAACCTCATGTAAATTTGTTCTAACAGTATCTTTCTCATGCAGTTTCCTTTCGCTTTCTCTCAATTTGGGAAAAGAACAGTAGAATTAAAACTCAAAATTATTTCAATGAAGTCATTAAATCTATTAGAGGGTTGGAGGGAGGGGTGATTTGCAAGGGAGGGAGGCGAAAGACAAGAAGGAAGCTGTAAGTTCATCTCAGGTCTTCTGGCTCCAGGAATTCTGAAAAGCTTCATTTTTGCACTAATGTGATTTTACACAATCCTTTCTGACATTATCAGTCTTTTTGGCAGAGGGAGGGCTCAGTCACAATTATGCCCAGGCCAAATTCTAAGAAAACCAGTCTTTTCCTTTAAAAGAAAATCTTTTTAGTGTTGGACTTCTTATTCAGAGTAAATGGTTGATGTTTATCCAAAATTGGCTTCGAGTACTACATTAAAATTGTGTTTTGTAACAGTCTCATAAGCCACAGCTGTATGTGATTAAATAGTGTAATATCAAAAGCATGTGAGAATAGACTTTTTTATACTGTAGCTGTTGCACAGCAAGAGAGCAGATGAAGCTGGAGGGAGAGCAAGAGTAACAGGGCATTTATATGTTGTAAATACCTGTGTTGAGGATACGCGTTGCTCTTTTTTGCAGTAGTGGGAAAAATGCTGGACTCTCTTGGATGTGATTGGAAAATACGCTTTCTGAAAATGGAGATGGACGTATAAGACCAATTTTTATTTTAAACGCGAGTGCCATTTAATTAGAAAACACACATTTACAAAACTATCAGAAACCAATGCAAATGGAAAGATCATCATGACTCCCATGGGACGCACATTCACATAACAAAAGTGAATTTCTCATTTCTGCTTTGAAATCATAACTTTTTTCTTTTTTTTTTTTCTTTTTTTGCTACTTTGATCTGTGGAATTCTTGTAAGAAAATCTTCAGGCCATTTATCCCTCAAGAAGAGTGATAGGTAATGAGAATCAGTAACATAGGGAGAACAAAATAGGTAGTAGTATGATTCTTTTTTAAGATATTTGAAAATATGATATTTAGTTTTGTATGCATATTGCTCCTTGGTGGCCAGTGTTAAAAAAGTACATACTTGTACAAAGACACAACTTGTGGATCTATCTCTTTAGCAGGATGTCATGGTAAAGGGATTTTTGTTTTGTGTGGGATGGTTAAACTATAAAGTTTTTGAAAATTTCATTATATCTATAATCTCAAATTTTCTTGAGATCATGAATCTATAGGATACTAATACTAATAAGAGATTTACTAGGAAGTCATTGTTTTCAGGGCCTTGAAATAACCTAGAGAGGTGGCCATTGGTTTTTAGATTTCAGACACTGAAAAACAATTTGGAAAAGGAAAAAAAAAAAAATCCAAAAAACAAAAAGAGGGGTTGACAGTTGACAGAGGTAAGTTGGATTCAGTTTGGTTTTGTTTTTCATGTTGACATAGTGAGCAAATTTGTTCACATTTAATTGTTTTTTCTTTTCATGTAGATTTATTGGTCAGGAATTATATACCATGTGGAATCAGATATCTGGATAAAGTTTTGTAATTCAGAACATTGACATCTAATAGATAAAAAATTTCAAGACTACGGGTAATAAGTGCCGAGACATGGATTTTGGTTTTGTTTTGGGTTTTATGTTTGTTTGTTTTGTTTTGTTTTGTTTTGGTGGGAGGGAATTCTCTGATTTGTGTGTCAATGGATTGGTTTCTAGGTCAGGGTCTCTAAGATCTCTTCCAGGCTTACCATTTGTGACTCTCACTTTGAGATAAACGAGCCTGCTTTGATGTATTCCTGGGACTGGGAGATGACCTTGGTTTTGTGCCATCGATGACTTTTTGTTCAGGTCTCCATCGCTTTCTCCGGAGCAGATCAAATGCTGCTTTGCCGACTCTGGTGTTTTGATGAATTTAGCTGTCTGCTTCCTTTGCCACATCTAAACCCAGTGCACCAAGAGAAACACATCCATCACCGGGGAGTGGGTGGAGTACAGTTCCCAGGGGTGGGACAGAATGACAGGCATCAGTTAATCATGGTCATTGCCAGCTTCGTTGTTATGGTTAAAGTTTTCTCCTTTGGTAAAATTAAAGCTTATCCAATGACTTGACGGGAACAGTGTGATATCAGCTTTACTTTTTCTCATTTAACTTCCTCTGTGCAGGTGGTGTAGGAACTGAATGGGTAGGCATATGTTTGGCCTAACCAATTGGGGTGATGAAGGCAGAAGCATTGCCTCATAAAGGCCCTGACAACACTAGTTTGGTGAATGAAACTAGGAGCTAGTGTCAATATGGGAATGACAATCAATAGATGAAATACTATTTTGACTGGAGTTTGCAAATCCTTCAAATCCCTAAGTTTCTGATTAGTTGCCTTTAAAACATGGGAAAGGAATACTATAGTTACTATAGTATATGGAGTAATAGGAGGAAGAGGATAACTCCTCCAGGACACAGAACCAAGACCATTATCTTTCCCTCTTTTTCTTGCTATAGACCCTTCTTATTCCCCCAAAAGCTCCTGTTAGCTGAATTAATGAAAGTATGTGGAACCTTGACTTTTGTTTTTATGAATGATAGCCAGATAGAAAAAATACACTTGACTCTGTACATAGTCGAGGCAATCCTGATAGTGTCCTGTCCTATTGTGTGGAAAGTAAGAGACAACGGAAGAGAAATTTACCTTACTATATTCTAAATACTGGCAGTAATTGTTTAAGTACAGATTTTTAATTTGTTTCAGAATTAGCTTTCCTACCATTATATTGTAGGGTTAAGAAATTCGTATACATCACACTCCATATGCTAGAATCGTTGGTTATTTCATTCTTAACTGATAGTTTTCAAGCTGCATGTGTATCATGCATAGAATTTCTGAAGGATTTTTGAGAAGTCTTCCTATTTTTATCTCATGAACCTCTGTCTATTTATCTTAGTCATATTGCTGATTGATGACGATTTAATGAAAATGAAAATGGAAAACAGAATGCTAACTATCTGGGTTTCTGGAACTGGTTAAGATACCTTAAAAGCTTTCCTTACACATGTGAGTCATATTTGAAGCTATTATCGATGTCTGTAAACTCTCATGTTGCCCCTTTTAAAACTTATCACTCACACAAATTGGATGGTGGCGCCCTGACTGTAACTTATGCAAGCGTAACTTAACATTCAAGCAAAATACTTGTAAGCTCCCAAGTAGTTTCGAGAAGATGAAGTATTTGAAGGAGTGTGTACAAAACTTGAATAAAATTTCAGAGATCGTTTTCTAGTGTGTCATACAAAAAAACCATATGACAGGGCGCCTGGGTGGCTCAGTGGGTTAAAGCCTCTGCTTTCGGCTCAGGTCATGATCTCAGGGTCCTGGGATCGAGGCCCGCATCGGGCTCTCTGCTCGGCGGGGAGCCTGCTTCCTCCTCTCTCTCTGCCTGCCTCTCTGCCTCCTTGTGATCTCTCTCTCTGTGTCAAATAAATAAATAAAATCTTTAAAAAAAAAAAACAAACAAAAAAACCAAAAAACCATATGACATACCTGTCATGTTTATTTCTCTTCAAGATACTAAAAAAACACAGTTTTTGTTGTTCTTCTTGTTGTTTGACTTGGTGCTAGTCCCTTGAAGGGTTGTGATAGCTCCTGAATGACACTTGGTCTTGGTTTTTGGCCCCTAGGACTCTTGTCCATTATTGTGCATATCAATTCAAACTGAACCATTAGAAATAAGGATGATGTGTTTCAACTTAAGGCAGGGAATTCTGAAAAAGAATAAAATTCTGATGTTCTTTTCAAAATTTATTCCAAAAAAATTTAACCACCGTCTTCAAAATTTATTATTTACCTGTTAGGACAACTAGACTTCATGTATAATAATGTCAAGTTTTCCCTTCCTGGCTTGTTCTTATTCTTTTGTTTAACTTTGTTAATAAGCTGGAAAAAGATAAGGAAAAAAAATCAGAAGGGCTAGGTCAATGAACATGGAAGAATTTCTCTACAAGTTTAGCGACTTCCTTAAACAATGGAAGAAGTGAAGGGTCATTTTAAAAACCTTCATATTTTTTTGCCAGTCGTGGAAGCCCCTATTCCACAAACTAACAAAGCTATTAAAATCCATTCCTATTGCACATCAAGTTAGAATTTTTTTTGCAATAAAATAAAGGGCTTTTATAATTTTGCTGCAGAAACTCTTTGAGTGCAAGTAAATTCATTTATCTATGCCTATGAATTTTGGGCCATCATCTTGCATATGGGGATGTTCTTACAATGTGAAAAAAATCTAACATACAGAATTTTGTGAGGTACAAAGATTGTCAAGGGACTAAGTAGAACCATGAATGAAGTTTATAGTGAGATATGTTTTGTTGATATGTAAACAAATGTTTATCACTTTTGATTTCATTGTTTTCTTTTTAGTTTGGAGGGAATGCATTTTTTTTTCATCTTGTCAGTGTTTTTGTAGGTCCCTAAAGTGACCAGAAAGCCTGAGAAGCTGGCCCTATCTCTACCTATTGTGGCCTTTTGGCATTTAAAATATCTCTGTATTTTAGTAATCCCAAATTTCCGGGGCGGGACACTTGGTGGAACAGCACAGCATTTCGGAAAATGTCATTAACGTTCTTTGGCTAAAATATGTCACAAGCAGACACGTTGGATTGACCTTTGGCAGCAGGAGCAACTGAGAGGTCCAGATCTGGGTGCCAGGCTCACAGAATGTTTTCATTGTGCAATTGGTGGAATTGTTTACCAATTGGAAAGAAAAAAGAGCTTGAATATAACAGGTGCTTCCCTGGACTTCCAGCTTAAGGGTACAGACAGGAGGCAAGCAATGGCATAATATGTACTTGATGGCATAATCTTTCTAAATCTTTTGTCTGTAAATTGGGTCGTGGGTTTGTTGCATGTATTAAAGCAGCTTACCTCCTCCTATTCCTCATTGTCCATGGTTGTTCGCTTAGAATGACTTCTCTTGAATCCATGTACCTCTTAAAGAACCCATGTATCCACACGTATGCACACTCCAATCAGATCTACCATTACCTGCACAGGTGTTGAGCACCCTGAAGATATTGCTTCTCCAGCCCGGAGCCTTGTGTGAGGGTTTCCTTCGTATTCATTCTTGTCCCAGCGATACAAGGCAATCAGGATCCCAGGCTCAGGGCATGATCATTTCCTCCCAACCGAATCTTAAGAAGGAGACTTTTTTGTTCTGCCTTCTTCTTCTTCTTTGTTTTTTTTTTCTTTCTCCAACTTCACGCATACACTTGTACCTAAAATTTCACTCCCTCCCCCAGTCTTCCAGGGAGAATTCTCATAATCATCCAATGTTTTGATTCTCTACCTAATTACTCAATTTTTCTTCCCAGCTCTATCCAGATCTCACTGAATTTCATCAGCAGATTCAATGAATCAGCTTTGATTTATCTCTCTCACATATAACACACTCACACACTTCTGGAAACTTTAAGGATTATTTCAGTGGTTCTGATTTTCACTGAGTCTAAATGACCAAGGGGAATACGAAGGGAGCAAATGGTCTCAAGGTGACATATATCTGTTTTTTCCAGGCCTTTTTTCCCCCCCTGCTGGTTGGTAACAAAAAAAGACAAGTCTCACTGAAATAGGGTAACGAATAATCCCCCCGCTTTTTTTTTTCGAAAGTGTATTATCTTCCCATGGTCTGAAATATATTGATAATATATCAAGTTAGACACCTATTCTCTTTTCCCTATTTTTGATAGCATCTTTTAGAAATCTTATTGATCAATTGATTCTAATTTTTTCTCAAATAATTTCATACTAATTGTTTATACAGCGGAAATTCTAATGATCTTCAAAGCTTTTAGTGATGAGTCTGTGGATGGCGTGGTAGAAGTAAAAATGGCAGTTCTATGATTTTAATTTAACAAGTGATTTATGAGAGGCACCAAGAAAGATAAAAACAAAGAGAAGAAGAAACAGAAAGTAGAAAGGCCAAGATTTTATTCCACCTTTCAAATTTCTGGAATTTGGCCGTGAGTTTTCCTTTTCAAAGGCAAATGGTAAGAGCTATATGGTAAGGAAAATATAATTTCTACATTGAAGAACCATCTTTGGGGAAAACTTTAATGTGAATATAGAATTCATTATGGAGGAGTCATATAGTTGAGGCTTTTGGTGTCTTGTGGAAAAAAAAAATCAATGCTTGTGAGGGCAAACTTAGTGCTTTGTTGGGGTTTTTCATATGTTGAGGCACTTAGTAACCTCCAGCACTTGCTTTATTTGTTCTGATTTCTCATCAGTAGTTTTCAGGGAGAATCTGGATAAAAACTTTATTGATGCTTTTGCTTGGAGACAGGAGTGTTTTTGGAATCAAGTTTTAACACATATTTTGGAATTTCTATATATAAAATGTTCATATAAAATCCATAACATGCTTAAAAATATAATCATGGGTAAAGCTATATTGTTCGGTTTAGAAAGGATATGGCTTTGAGGGGAAAACAACAGCATACTAAAATAAAACCAGCAAACCTGTATTGGCATGAGAATCGTACAACGCAAAGTGCTCACCAGAGAGCCGTGCTGTTTGCAAGCCATGAATGTGCCCAGGGATCCATGGAGCAGCTGAATTGAGGATGTGTGTGCAGTTGCGCTTCCGTGCCCTGGGCTCCCAGCACATTCGCACCCTAGATGGTGGGTCCTGGTGAACAGAGAGTCTGGATTTCAACATGGTCCTTGAAGAATGTAGGTCAATAGATGTCCAAGAAAGTTTAGCTCTTATTATTAGTCATGGTCCATCTTTTCTGCCAAGTTCATTTTCCTCACTTCCCCATCATTTCCTCACTTCCCCATCAACATTTCCTCACTTCCCCATGGAATAATCCATTTAGGACGGCTCTATGAAGTGACCTTGCTTGTACATTAAATCCTCTACATCTCCCAGCCTTACCCACATTGTGGGAATTAATTCTTTTCTTTCTGTACCACAGCTTCTACTCCACTTGCCCTTGCCTGCTCACCTCCCACCTCCCCCACCACCCCCGCTCCTGTCCTCAAATTTTCAGTTATGGATTTGCCTTCTTTGCCTTCTTGCCTTTAGGTCCTTAACTCTGTACCCTTTTTATTTTCTTAGTTTCCAGTCCCCTCTTATCTTTTTAGTTATTTTTTTTCCATTTCTTTCCAAAATAGGGAGGGATTGGTTTTTTTACTTCTTTTTGTGCTTTGCATAAATTTATTTTTGGCTTTTGAACATACCTTTACTTGTCAGCATTGTATTTGTGTCAGAATTCATCTGTGAACCCCTCATGGACCAGGACCGTGGGGTCTTCATCTATGAGTACCCTGCAGTATCCAATAGAGTGCCTGATGCAGACTGAGTGTGTAAGGAAAGGTTTCCAGAATGTGCTAATCTGTGGCGTTCTGTGTCTCGTGTATTAGTCCATTGCTGAAAACAGTGTTTTTTTTATTTTATGTTTTATTTTATTTTTTATTATACATTTTTTGGAAAGCAGTGATTTTTTTTTTAAATCAGATTTGCTTAACGTTGTCTTCATCTCTGTGGTGCTTATGCAAAGGGCATTTTGTTTAATAGAAGTAACTCTTAACTTACTTATCTTTCCCCCCCTGAAACATGGTGACCACTGGGCTAGGTAGCCTAGGACTGTTGGCTGGAGTTGGTTTATATTACTAGCTAATGGGACATGCTATGATGGCAGAGGCGAACTAAGTCAGGCACGGCAATAGAAAAAAACAGAAAAGAAGAAAAAAGAGAAGGAGAGGGGAGGGGAGAGAAGGAAAAAGGAGAAAAAAAAAAAAAAGCCAAAGCAAAGCAAAGCAAAACTACCACAGCATTGCATTCCAAGATGCTGGCAAGAGCGTTAGAACATGTGCCAACTCAGGGAGGGGCAGAGCGGATTTCAAAGACAGTCTAAATAGCCAGTATTTGGAACTTGCAGATGAGAGTAAGCAAGTAGGTCAGGACTAAATGGTAGTGATGGTGGTTTGGAGGGAATGAGAGAGGCCATTCCTGAGCAATTGCCAAAAATATCAGCTTGTATATGCAGCTTCCTTTCTTGGGTTGACAGAGAGTTGGACATATCAGGAGGTGAACTTCGCTTACGGAACTTGAAGATGGTTTGAGTGTGAGTTCCTTCCCTTTGTCTGCTTTGCTCACCAGAGGATCTTGAGTCTATTAGCCTTACGTCATCTACCCATGCCACGTAATGGTACACAACAAAACTGACATAGATTTTTTTTAACTCAAAATTTGAAAAGACCACTTTGAAGATCAGGCAAGAATGACAGAATTCCCATTTTGGAAAGGGAAGTCTATTCACCTTCCCTATACAATTAACTAAGCAGGTATAAAGACATGTCTAAAGTAATGATAGATGATACAAGATAGGATTCTGATGTAAACTTCAAAGCCTTTCTCACCAAGGAATGTATGAAAACAGTAACCTAGTTGTGGCTAAGGGAACAAACTGTGTTTTTGGTTTGGATGACTCTTGATTTTTCCAAGTTGTACTGATTCTCTTATGTTTGTTCTGTATTTTTTCCCTCTATCGTGTTCTTTTTTTTTTTTTTTTGCATCAAGGTTCTTATTACCATTTTCACAAAATGTAGTTTCCATATATGTAATTCCTCAGCACTTAGTAAATTTTTCTCTTGCAAGGTAATCCTACTCATTGCAACTAGCAAAACAATTCAAGATATGTAAAGAATATTAGTAATCTCCTTCAGGATAACACACCATTCTGTCAAAACTCTCAGATATAGCCCATATTAATAATAAAATCATACATGTCCTTCTACAGCATTCTTTATGTCTGTGCAAACATGTAGTTGGATCTATGGTATATGAGATCATGCTGAATGGGTTATTTTACTCCTTTTCTCAATGAAAGCATACTTTGTGACATTTTCACTAAGTCATTAGACACATATCTTTCTTATTTTCAGGATAATTGTTCCTAGTGCCTTTGTATCACATATTATGCAGGTGATATCCATTGATGGGGAGTAATTACTTTTTGCCACTGTTTTGCCATTATGAATAATGTTACAGTATATGTACAAGGTACTCATTTATTTATTTATTTATTTAAAAGATTTTATTTATTTATTTGACACAGAGAGAGAGAGAGAGAGATCACAAGTAGGCAGAGAGGCAGGCAGAGAGAGAGGGCGAAGCAGGCTCCCTGCTGAGCAGAGACCCCCCCGGTATGGGCCTCGATCCCAGGACCCTGGGATCCTGACCTGAGCCGAAGGCAGAGGCTTTAACCCACTGAACCACCCAGGCGCCCATACAAGGTACTCATTTAAATATAAGTTAGAATCAGTGATTTTCTAAGCAGGTGTTATTCCCTTTAAACACTCATCAAACTCATGAGTTTCCTCTAACATAAGGATTGACCTCTACACTTCGATTCCTAAACCCAAGACTGTATCCTGCAGGATCAGCCTGCCTCTTTGTGTTTTGATGATAAGGGTTATGGTTTGCTCCTTTTGGTGAGAAGATGAACTTCCTGGGTGAGGTTTGAGCAGAAAGGGAACTTCTCAGATTTGGCAGAAGAAGAAATGTCTTCTTTTCTTCGTGAAAGAATCCCAACAACATTGGAATCCCAACAGGTGCTTGGGGCCAGTGGTGCTACCATTTCCGTGCTAGTCAGCCATTTTATGTGGGGTGCACTGTTCCAGGTTGATTTTCTTTATCTGCTGCCTCATATTCTAAGTGGAAGGAGCAGCAGCAGGCAAGGAGAGCTTCCAGCAGCCCAAATCTTCCCAACTGATTGGAATCCCACTGGGGCATTTTTATCCTAGAGCAAATATTTTGTCCCAAGGGTCTGGGCATTGGGATTTTTCTTTTTACATTATTATATTGGGAATGCTGCAAACCATATTTTGTGATACCCCTTATCTGTTGGACTTGTTTGGTGCTACTTGACCATAGGGGAAATGTCATGGTACATTAATTGAGCTGGAAATAGTGACTGTGGAAAATCTAACGAACCTAGGTAAAATTGGATTTTATTTCATTTTCCTCTGTACTTGTCCCATTTCTTTCTTCTAATATCAATTTTCATTAAAGTCAAAATATGGCAAAAATAAAGAATAAAGCAAAAGTTTACCTATAGAAGATGCAATGCTGGCCTTATCTAGAAATATTTACTAATATCTGTCTAGAAGACAGTAGACTATAAAGCTTCAACAGTTTGTTCTTCCTAGAAGAAAAGTTAGACCAAGGGCACATATTTCCAATAACACTTAATTTTCTCTCACATATTCACATTTCACAGAACTAATCACTCTTTTCAAAGTTTGATGGCCAAGTTTCATATGCTACTTTGGAAACTTGGGGAGTTTTCCTGAACATGAACCTGCCAGGGTGATTTTTTTCTCTTATTTTGTTATATGTGAGGTGAGATAGGGAGCTTATTCAATATACTAGAGCCAATTTAGCATTTTCCCATTTTACAACTAAAAATCTCACCATTTTTCACCCATGCTTAAAAACCAACAGTGTACCGTACTTCATATAAATTTAGTGCAAGTAGAAGCATTTTAACAAAGTCTGGAAAAGGAATTTAATAAACAGAAATGACAACAACACTTTGGTTAGGTGAAAAGACTCAGCATGCTAAGCTTGGTTCTGGAAGGCCAGGTGCTTCTGTTCTTGAACTTGCTTTAATGCCATCTCCCCTTTTTTCATATTTCAGTTTCCTGCCATCGCTTCTCATCACAGGAATATTTAGTTATTTGATAAGATGTCTTGACAATCAATATTAGACTAGTAGTAATGTGTTTCAATGTTCTGTAAAGAATGCCAATATATTAACATATTATGAAGATGATAAAATATAAATAAGAACCATTAACTCCAAGAGATTGTTATTACTGATAATGGTAAGGAGAGGGTGACTGAAAGGCCCAGAATTGACTTGATGCATGAGTATAATGGAGTACGAATCCTTGGGATAGCTCCGATCAATGCTATTCATTGAAACATTTCTTTGCGCTTCCATTATGTTTCTCTGGCATCCATCTCTGCAATCAGCTGGATTGAAATCATGTAGAGAGGTCCACTTTCAATATTTCTCATACTTCTTACATGAGTTTTTCTTTTTTATTGTTGTTTTATTTTGGAAAGCAACGCAAGTCTGTCTCAGCGCTCCATAGAAAACTCACCCTGCAGCCTGAGATGAATCTATTGGGAAATTGTCTGGTTTTTACATTGCCGTATTTCACAATACTTGCGCTTTCCTCATTGAAGTTCCCAGGATGCCTTTTGTCCCCTAAAGTAACTAAATTAGAGGGAATGGGGTGTGATTTTCTTACAGCCAGCTTATAGAGTGTCAGCTCTTGCTTGCCGAGAGCTAAACCTCATGGTTAAAAATGCTTTCAGTGAGGCCAGCACTGGCTCTGAGTGAAGTATTGGTTCTAACTAGATAATTTTTGAGACTATCCATTGGGGAATGAGGGGATTGAGTTTTGTTTTAGTTTCCCCAGCTGACACTGAGTTTTCAAATATCTTTCAGACTTATTCACGTGTAGCATTCCTTAACTTTAATCTGACCCCTTTGTTAATCTTCTTCCAGCTATAATGGCTACACTCAACCAAGCTCTTCATGCTCAAAAACCAAAGCCCATCTCAAAGTCTTCAAGCTTTGTGACATTTAGTCCTTGTCTGGCACATAGCAGATGCTCAGTAAATATCAGTTGACTACATCGGAGATTCCATTCCATATCCTGAACTCTAATAACACTGATAGACACTTTTTGGTCACTTACTCATTTTTTCTTTCCCTTTGGCATATATCACTAGCTGCCAGAGAATAGAATCCTTGTCTATATGTCTCCTCTGTGTTGCCTTCTGGTCCCACCTCATTGACTTGCACATAGTCAGTGCTAGTCAATATTTACTGAGTAAAGAATGGATTGCCTCACTCTCTAAACATCCTTCGATTGACTTTATACTTTTCAGGAAAGTATAATGTAACCTCCTCCATACTTATCTGTGTTTCTGTGTTTCTCTTCTAGTTTTCTTTTTTACTTTTTCATATCAAAATAATATTTCACTTTCAATTCTGAAGGTACTGACATAAAACTAGGAAAAAATATACAGGTGAAACACCTGAAGGTGTTTGGCATTTTTTTTTTTTTCTGTAAAGTATTTGCTTGCTTCTTACTTATTCACATGTTTATTTTCAGGTCAACACTGACTCAACCAAAAAACCAGGTGACTGAGTACAGCTGCCTTCTCCTATACTTTTGTATATTTTTCATCTGAAGGAGTTTTGGAAAAGAGGGAAATAAGATTTTTCAGTGTTTGTGCCCTGTTGAATTAGAATATCTTGCAGTCCAGCACTGTGTTCATTTATTTCATATACTATAGTTATTAAGAAGGGATTTGGAACTTGGAATTTCAGAATGTAAAATAAAATATATCACTCAATGCATGGAGCTCTTTCTTAGGTTGGCACTGTATAAGGTGGTTTGGACAAGACAGAGGGAGGTTAGGGTGTTATTCCTGCTCTTCAGAAGTTGATAATTTGTGTAAAGAAACAGAAGAGACATGAAGCACAGAGGGAGTCATTAAATGCTAATTTGTGTCACAGCGGCTTAGAGAAAAGGATGATGGTTGTTTGGCCAAGAAGAGTCCCAAAGGGTCAGTTTTGAAGTAGACAAAGGAATTGGACATTTGACATATTGGGTAAAGCTGGGGAAGGATAGGAGGGTATTCTTGCTAGAACAAGATAGAAACCCTTACATAAGCATGCTGTTGGGACTGGTAGGGGGTGGGGAGACAGGAGAAGAGAACACGGACTTAGCCGGAATAGAAAGTTAGAGAGGGAACAATTTGTTTTGCCTTTTTTTTTTTTTAAGATTTTATTTATTTATTTGACAGAGGGATCACAAGTAGGCAGAGAGAGAGGAGGAAGCAGTCTCTCCGCTGAGCAGGGAGCCAGACGTGGGGCTCGATTCCAGGACCCTGGGATCATGACCTGAGCCGAAGGCAGAGGCTTAACCCACTGAGCCAGCCAGGCACCCCAAGAGAGGGATCAATTTGGATAGCCAGAGTGTAGCAATTACTGAAAGGCCTTAAGGAGGTCAGGAAAGAAAAAAAAAAGTGAATAATTATTTAGTCTTTATACAGGGAATGGTTTTGTAAACTTCATTCCAAAAGCATAAACCATAAGTGAAAATAATGATAGATTTAAAATTCATTGTTTTTAGGAAATTCCTGCATTTTGACTAGAGAAATATTTACAGATCTTCAACCAGCAAAAGCCTACCGTAATGTACAATAACAAGCAAATAAACACTCTTGTAAAAAGAAGTTTGCAGCATAGTATTGCAAAGGTTTAATACTTTAGATATAAAATATGCTCCTAATACTTACTTCAATAGGAACAAAAAGAAAAGGAAAGTACTCCAATAATAAAAGGGACAAAAATTTATAAATGAAGTAATAGTTTACTTTAAAAGTGTGTCACTAATGATCGAAGAAATGACTAAAATTTTAGCAAGATATTATTATCAGCAAGATTTTTAAGAAGTTAAGTGTTTTCTAATGACTAGGGTAGATTGAGGTATAGGGAGATAGCCACTCCCACACACTGGTCATAATTAGGGGAATATTTAAGCCTCAATTTGAAATAATGTGTCAAATGCTTTAAATATGTACATGCCCTTTTGTATAGCAAGTCCAGTTCCAGAAATTTCGGCTAAGGTTAAAGTATGTGTGCACAAAGCTGCTTATTGAAGCACTGCTTTTAAAAGAAAAGACTGTAAGCAATCTAAATGTCTATCAATAGGGAGTGTGTTCAATAAATGATGTTATATCTTTCCAAAGAACCACTATGCAGCCATGGAATCAATGAATATGGATATATTGACGAGAGGAAATGACATATTGTTAGGTTTTAAAACAAGCTTTGAAACAGTGTTATAATATGGTTCCCAACCTATCTTTAAAATCTGTGTATGCACGTATGTGCCTGTGTATGCCTATGTCTGTGTTTATTTGTTCCTAGGAAAACAAAGGAAAGGTTTTGTCTGGGTTTTTGGAGTTACAGGCTTTTTAAAATGCTTTTGAATGTGAACTGATGATCATTACAAGTAATTAACATTGGAAATTGTTTCTGAGAAATAATAACAAATTAAGAGGAAGCCAAGCAAACAAGTGAGGATCTTGATGGCAGTTAGAAGAAAGCCACTGAAAGCGGCTTAATTGAGAGAGAAGTAACATACAGGAGAAAGGAATGCTTTGAATTGATTACCAGTATTTTGCAAGATGCCCTGGAGCAGAAAGGTTACATTTAGGAAGTTGAGCTAAACCAGAGCAGGCATAGCTAGGAAAGCGCAGAACATCAGGGACCAGAGAAAGGCCAGTAAGACTGGAGAAAGGTGCCTGAGAATCATCTGATGATAAAGATAACGAGCTTGTTTCAAATCATGGTAATTTTGAGGTGCTAACGGGACACCCACATGAAGATGTGCTTTAGGCAAGGAGAAAGAGAACTAAAGCAAGATCTGAATCCAATGGCAAGAAGAGAGATTTTAAGTATCATCTACCTGGAGGTGGCATTTGAAGTGGTCAGTGTGGACAAGGTCACCTAGAGTGAGGACAGAGCAGCAGTGGTGAAGGGGATGACGGAGAGAGCTGTGTTCTCCCACATGTCTGTGCTGTGCACTTCTTACAGTTTAAGATTGTCCTCTGCGTCATGGGGTTCTTTCAAACATCACGAAAAGAATTAGTTACTAGCAAGAGTATTTGAGTGACAGAGCTCAGAGAGGTTAGAGAACTGGGCTTGAAGAAACTTAACCTATCTCGAAGTCTGAACTTTTCCAGGTGCAATTTTATCTTAACATGCAATTGTCCTGTGCTGTGTACTTCATATTTCGCCTGAGTGATCCTTTTGTGGACCCATTTTTGAAGAGTTTTTTCCTTTTTTTCTTTTTTTTAAAGATTTTATTTATTTATTTCACAGCGGGAGAGAGATCACAAGGAGGCAGAGAGGCAGGCAGAGAGAGAGGGGGAAGCAGGCTCCCTGCCAAGCAGAGAGCCCGATGCGGGCCTCGATCCCAGGACCCTGAGATCATGACCTGGGCCGAAAGCAGAGGCTTTAACCCACTGAGCCACCCAGGCGCCCACTTTTTTTCTTTTTTTTAAGATATTTTAAATTTATTTGAGAGAGAGAGAGAGAGAGAGAGAGAGAGAGAGAGAGAGAGAGCAGGAGCAGGGGGAGCAGCAGGCAGAGGGAGAGGTAGAAGCTCCCCACTGAGCAAGGAGCCTGATCCGGGACTCGATCCCAGGACCCCGGGATCATGATCTGAGCCGAAAGCAGATGCTTAACTGACTGAGCCACCTAGGTGCCCCTGAAGAGTTTTATTTAGAAAGAATGAGATAGGTAGATATGTTTCATTTGTTTGTGTGCTTGTTTCTATGATTTATTTTCATTTATGCATTTGTTTTTTTGTTTGACCAATTGATGATTTTATGTGGGATTTCTTTCTTGAGTTGTATTTTAGGGTCTCAACTTGTTCTCAAATACTTACATGCGTAAGAATCCTCTGGAGGACTTGTTAAGATACTGATTTATGTTTTGTTTTTTGTTTCTTTGATCTTTTTGTTTGTTTGTTTTATGAGCTTCTGACTGAAAAGGTTTGGGTGGGGCCCAAGAATTACATCTTATGATCTCTAAAGGGATGCTGGTGCTACCGGTCTGCAAACCACAGGTCGAATAACACTGTTCTAAGAAACATGACTTTGAAGGCCATTTTCACTTACCATTAGCCTCTTTTCACAAAGACACATCCAATTACATCACCAAGTACTATTGAAATTTAATGATGGAGACTTTTTCCAATTATTGCAATCTAGTAAATAGCCGTTAATCCAGATTTTAATTTGCCTGTAATTTAAATAATTAAAATTATTTTTGTGGCTTATCCATCTTGATAAGAGTGTGAGACTTTCATGATAATGTTGGGAAGAGACCTCAAGAGCAGCAGAGTGCATTGTCCCAGGATCTTGGCAAAAGGAAAAATTCGTTTGCTTTGGGAAACAAGGAAATTAAGTGATCTTAACAGTACATGCTGTAAAACAATATATTCCTGAGTGTATGAATATTTAGTTTAATTGGTGGTTTTTCAAGTGATCTAAAGAAAGAGTGTGTAGAAAGAAAGAGAAAGAAAAGGAAAGGGAAGGGAAGGAAAGGAAAGGAAAGGAAGAAGGAAGGAAGGAAGGAAGGAAGGAAGGAAGGACGGACGGACAAACGGAAGGAAGGAAGAGGAAAGAAAAGGAAAAGGAAGGGAAGGAAAGAGAAGGGAAGGAAAGGAAAAAGAAAAGAAAAGAAAAAAAAAAAAGAATCAGATGTGGGCTGCCATGTCCAAGGGAGAGGAACTTTGAATCCTGAAAACCAAACATTGTTGCCAGTAGAGAAGCCCTCTCTGCTATGTCATTGGGGTGCTTCATCATGCTTTCTTTATACTGGTCTGTGGAATCCTTTTGTCTGTCCATTTCCCAGTTTTTAGATTGCATTTTATTAGCAAACTTTTTATTTATATAAAATATGAATATGCTAATGATAAGAATATCTTGTCTCTTGATAAGTTAGCCTTCTTATTTATACATCAGCCTCATGTGAATTGATTTAGGTTGAGTCTTTCTCCAGAATTCTGATCATCTCACTGTGTGTGGGGAAAGCCCAGTTCTTGAATCTGCAGAGCCAGGGGAACCACCAGGGACCACCATAAATCTGCCACAAGAGTCAGATGGTAGGTCCTCTAAACAGTCCTGCCTAAATGGAGACTCATCCACTTTTCTGAGCACCTTACCTGCTGTTCATTTGTTCATTCACTAGGAAACAGAAGTAGAGAATTTTATAAAACTGAAAGGAACTTTGAAGTCATCAGGGCCAGACCTTTTATTGTGAAGCTGAGGCCATAACCTTCCATTGGAATCAGACTGTCTCTTGAACCTGGCAATTGACATGATTCAAAAGGCTAGGTTCACTGTTCAGAAATATTTCACAGCCTGGTGGGGGATTTCTCCTTTGTGATCTTAGTCTGAAGTGTGTTGCTGGGCACTGGGTTCAGGTGCTCATGTTAGAGTGAGAATCCATCAAACCTTAACCTCTAGTACCCTTTCTTAGTTCAATTTAAGAAATGTATATCTGCATTATAAAACCTGTCTGTTTTGCTTAACTTTAAAAGTGAACTTCCCTTTCATTAAATTTCTCTTTTTAACCTTTGTAGCTCAGGATGACATCTCTTGATAAAAACCTCAAAGAATAAAGCCTGTTGACATGAATATATTCTTAAGAGCATATCAGAAGGAAAATATGTATCAGAGCCCCAAATAAGGAGGAATGGATTGCGGACCTATTGCACGGGGTCCATACATTTGAAAACATACATTCAGAGAGTCATTAATTAAAAAAGGGGAATCAAGAAACTTTTTTTTTCTTTTCATAGGGAATTCTTAGTATTTGTTTGTGTTTAGGTATTGTCTGATATATTAGGAGAAAGTGATCATGGAAACTTGATTCTAATAATTTACTATCATTTTTGGGTTTCAGTTCTTTCTTCTTTAGAAGAGTTGGTTGCAAGGGGTAGGGAAATATATACAACTGGCCCGATATAAGGTACTTGGTATATACTTGAGTTGTGGTAGTTATTCTTGAGTTATTGTAAATTAAACTGATATTTAAAATGAGTGGAAAGACTCAAAGCAAAGGTGGATTTAAAATAAACCAATGGCTACTAGAGGGGAAGCAGGCAAGGGGATAGGCGAAATGGGTGATGGGCATTAAGGAGTACACTTTTGTGGATAAGCACTGAGTAATGTGTAGAATCACTGAATCCTTTGTACACTAAAACTAATATAACACTCTATGTTAATTGTACTGGAATTAAAGTTTTAAAAAAAGCACTAGGAGAATGTAACTGGACTCCCCACTTTTTAGCTCCGCCTCTGCCTTCCTCAGTTTTTTGCAGTCGGAGCCCCTGAGACCACAATCCTGCAGATAAAGGCACCCCAGTCTTGCATAATGGAAGAGGGCTATGACAGCTCTAGCCTCACTACTAGGAAGATCCCTAGTGAGTTGTGCAAGTCTGCTCATGGGTACTGGCACTCCCCACAAGGCCCCCTCTACACAGCCATGTCACTCCCAAGTCTTTGTAGAACTTACCCCTTACCCCAGCTCACTAATGAGTTAGCTACCCTACCCGACATTACCGTCCTCCCAGAGCTCTCTGCTGTTCCATGGTAAGGTCCTGGATCCCCAGCAATGTTCATATCTATCCTCTTCCTCCTAACTGAAATCTAATCTTCTATTACAGCCCAGTGACCTGAACCCACCCTTACCTCTCTCCTCAAATCCCCACATCTGCCTCTTCACTGGCTTGTCTGTCTTTTTGGTTTCTCTACCATCCTAATGTACATCCCTCAGGGGCTGCTTTTTGAAACATCATCTGAGCTCACCCTTTACAAACTGCCCTCATGACACACCACCCACCTGGCCCCTGCCCAATGCTATGACCTCATCTCCTACCACTCTCCTTCTCACCCTCTCATATTCCAGCCACAATGGCCTTCTTTCTATTGTCCCAACATGCCAAGACCTTGGCAAGAGCTGTTCCATTTGCCTCGACCCCTCCCCCCTTCATCCTGTCCGGTCTTAACCAATGAATGGTTTCTTATTTATCAGATCCCAGCTTAAATGTTTTCACTGACTACTCAGTTTACAAGCAGCCCACCTGTGAAGCTTCATTGCTTTACCATATTTTAATTCCCTACAATGCACACAGCTCTTATCATTACTGGATACTTTTTCTTGTTTATCTTCTTCTTTGTTTACTCTCTGCCTTCCCTATTAAAGTGTAACTGTGTTAGAACAGTGATCTGGTCTATCTTGTTCTCTGCTGTATCCCCAGAGCCCAGAACAATGGTTGGCACATAGTAGGTACTTAATAAATATTTGTTGAGTGAGTACCAAGCTGCCTCTCAGGATTGTTTTTGTCTCTGGCTCTGGTCCCCAGATTCCTGTGGCAGATCATATGCCAGGATCATGGTTCCTTGGTCCCTGATAACAATAATGTGCCATTACCTCACATACATTGGCCAGCTTCACTCACTTCTCTTAGCCAGGAAGACATTGATAATTGCTAGTGTGCCTGCCACAGCCTTGCAGTCCTCGTAGTTTTACAGGGGGTACCATCAGTTTAGCTGAGCATGAGATCAAAGAGTGTGTTCATTGTTGATCTTAAAGTTGTTTCTGAATTTCCGTTCCACCAAAACTGGATTGATGGTACTTGCAATGAATTACCTATATTCTCTTTAAATAAAGTGGTTTTTCAAAAGAAATTTTTGGGGGAAGTCTTGCTCTTCATTAAAAAAAAAAACCACATCTGAAGGAATTTATCAAAACAGTAACATGTAAGAGATCCAGAATTTGGGTTCCACTAAAGCTCAGTAGTTAGAGTGGACAGAAGGAAGCATGAACCTCAGCCAAGCAGAGAGCATTCATCAGTTGTAGATCTAAAGACACAAAAACAGCAATGACACACACATGTGTGTACACTCTCCCATGCCATCTATCATTTTTTTTTTAAGATTTTATTTATTTATTTGACACAGAGAGAGAGAGATCACAAGTAGGCAGAGAGGCAGGCAGAGAGACAAGGAGAGGAGGAAGCAGGCTCCCTGCTGAGCAGAGAGCCCGATGCGGGCCTCGATCCCAGGACGCTGAGATCATGACCTGAGCCGAAAGCAGAGGCTTTAACCCACTGAGCCACCCAGGCGCCCGCCATCTATCATTTGACACTTATTTCCTGTCTCTTCCCTGAGACCTTTAGAATGCTCTGTTTTGAAATTTGCATGGCGTGGATATTTGATTTTGCCAGTCCAGTATCCATTCTCCTCTGCATTCATAACTTCACCCCAGTGCTCTTGTTGGAAAACTAATCTCCTATTGGTTTTGGTTTTGGTTCAGTTGCTTATCAAGGGGCAAGGCACCCGGACACCAGGGAGATTCTTAACCCACCCTAAGAAAAGTACATAGTCTTTCCTAAGAAGAAGGATGTTGATTTATCCATTTAGCATTTTAAAAAGAGTCTGTTAACCCCTTCAGCTTAGATCCCCAGAGCTTCTCTGGTTCCTACCTTCTCAGATGTCCATTTCTTCATTTGCCTTGGCTTGGATCATTGGATGCTTTAGGTTTGGTTACTAAGATTCAGCTACTGTTACTCGCAACTGTGGGACCCTATAACTCCTACAGAGTAAGTATTTTAAAAATTGTTGAGTAATAATAAGACAAAGAATTGATACTTGGTATTTGGGGGAAATACAGCAGAAGGTCAGATTTTTCTCTCCCTTCCTTCTGCATTTCTGCCGTAATCAGAGCTAGGTGGTGGGCATGTATACAGAAGAAAGAAGCATTTGTTACTTCCAGAGAATGTAGCCTCTCTATTCAGCTGATCCACTTGAGGCTCTATATGCTTGATTGGCTTGTACTGCCCCCTTCACTTGAACTCTCTCTCAGGTCTTCCTGCTCCGTCTTCATCTTCCATGCCCTACTCAGGTCCTACTTCCTAGAACTATAGTTTCAGAGATTACATTAGTCTCTTTCTCCTGTCCTTCATTGAGTCTGACTCATTTCTTTGCCTTTATAGTACGTAGTCAAGGGGAAAGGCAAAAAGCCACATTTTGGTTTAATTTGTTAAATGAAGAAAAAAAAAGCACACAGAACTATCCGTAAACTCACTGCAAAAACAAAAAACATATTCACAGTTGCCTTTGTAAACCTTGTCTAAAATGCCTGCTAGTTCTGCTCTTTCTCTTTCCATTTCATTCATCAGACAGGCAGCCTTGAAACATCTATTCCTTTCTGTCTTCACTCCCCTCCCCTTACCAGACGCCCCTTACCAGATGCCCCCAGCTGTATTAGTATCCCTTCCACAACTGGTCAGTGAACTGATCAGTGCGTTGCGCTTTATCTGAGGAAATCAGAAGGGGAGGATTGGAGGAAGTTCAAGCTGTCTTCAACGTAAATATTTTTGCATCATGTGTAAGCAGTTATTATTATGTGTATTAGTCATATTCTGAGTAAATTCATTTATAGCTGGTATGGCAATGAGTAGGCATGTGATTCTCTGTTTATAAAGTAGGTCTTACATGTTTCCCATGCTAGGATGGTGGCGGTCTATATTGAGAGAGGGGTTTTCTGACAGTCAGGATTGTGCTGGAAACGAGCAGGGAAACCCAAGAGGATTGAGGTGACTCATCACAGTGCATTATTTGTGATTCCTTGGGATTGTGATATTGTTCGATGCAAAGTTAAAGCCTGAGAACAGATAAGAAACCCCATGTAGTGGGCTAAACAAGAAGACAGTGGCTGTCTTTGGTTTGGGGATTTCAGGAGGACAGAGGAGCATGCCATTTACGGGGTAGAAGAATATTGTAATCATCCAGTAGTTTCATTCTACCAGTGTGGAGAATAAAAACTTTTATAAATTAATTGCTCATCTGTAATTTCAGGGGGTGTAGAAAAAGGGTATAAATCACTACTGGTTGATGAATACTTTTGTTATTCCCATAATATATTTATTGTTATAGATTAAATACATTTTGTTAAATGACTAAATCAATAAGTGAATGGATAAGTCATTCAGTGTGTAAATAGGTAAATAATGTGAATCAAGATAATTACAACTCACACTTTGCCTTTGACTGAGATTTCCTCAAAACTTACCAGATCCTTTACTGCTTAAAACATGTAAACCTATAGAGATGCCTGGGTGGCTCAGTTGGTTGAGTGGCTGCCTTCAGCTCAGATCATGATTCCAGGATTCTGGGATCGAGTCCTGCATCAGGCTCCTTGCTGAGCAGGGAGCCTGCTTCTCCCTCTGCCTCTGCCTGCCGCTCTGCCTGCTTGTGCTCTCTCTCTGTGACAAATAAATAAATAAAATCTTTTTTAAAAAGATTTAAAAAATGTATACCTATATCCAGGAAATCCAAGGTTTTGTGTGAAAGCTCTTTTGTAAACCTATAAAGTCACATAAAAGTGTTTTTTTAATAGGTATGGGATGGTATGTTCTAGCAATTGGAATGAATATTTAAAACTGATAAATGTTGAGTTCAACTCCTCATAGAATTTTAGCTTGTCATAGAGAATCAGAGAAGTGTTTGAATTCATGGTGCCTTTATTTCACCTGTGATGTTAGGGACAATTCCGTTTTACCCATATGTATTCTGTGCTTGCCATGTACCAGGCCCTTGGCTAATTTGAAAAATCTGGCTTATTGGATGAGACTGAGTTATTTTCACATTGTATTTTCAGAGTCTATCAAGATGTCTTTACACAGAAAGCACTTAGTCAACACTGAATGGATAAGGGAGATGAATTACTAAATAAGGCATCAGTATATAATTTAGGCAGGGTTTTAAGAGGGGCATACATGCCTAGTATGCAATGTAGGGTCTATTTAGTTCTCTAGTAGATACAGAAACCCACCGGGGCCAGTTGAGTGATTCTGTCAGTCTGAAAGAATTGGTGAAAACTTCATGGAGGATATGTTGTTTGAGATGTATTTTAAAGAATGTATGGAATTGCCTGGCAGTATCTGAAGGCATGGTTTGGCCAGAAGTCTGCAGTTGGAAAGTATGCACTAGAAAGAAATAGAGCATAGTGGTGGAAAATGGGGAGGAAAAAAATGGGAAAGAAGGTTTGGTCAGGAATCCAGAACACCTTGAATGCTTTGGGAAGGACACCGATATGTTTTCATGAAGAACATGAGTGGTAATCTTTTTTTCAGTGTAGATGATATAAGTGGACAATGGTTTTGAACCATTGTCAGTTGGCTCTAGTATTGGCTCTGTCATGGGCAGTTAACTCTAGTATTGATTAGGCTGGAGATCCTAAAGGCAGAGCTGGGAGGCAGGAGGTCAGGTTAGAAGTTATAGAAATGACCAAGGTAAGAGATCATGAACCTCTGGCTTTGGGAAGTTATATTAAATGTGAAGAGGCATTATAGAGGGAGCTTTAGAAATTGGGTGGTAGTTCAGCGAATGGGGCTAAGGGATGGAGAGATTTCAGTGGCGAGTCAAATGCTTGATGCTGGAATGACACTGAAGATGGGACATTCTCACCCGAGAAAGGAAGCGTAAGTTAGGGGAACATGACAGTGAGTTATGTTTTGGCTATGTGAATTTGAAAGTGTTTGTGTTGGTCTGTAACTGCCTAGAAGTCTGCTAGAACTTTGTATGGGGGGTCATAATAAAGACCTGGAATAAAGATTCAGACTTAACGATATCAAAAACAGCCAAAACAAGGCACCTGGGTGGCTCAGTGGGTTAAAGCCTCTGCCTTCAGCTCAGGTCATGATCTCAGGGTCCTGGGATCGAGGCCCGCATCGGGCTCTCTGCTCGGCGGGGAGACTGCTTCCTCCTCTCTCTCTGCCTGCCTCTCAGCCTACTTGTGATCTCTCTCTCTCTGTCAAATAAATTAAATAATAAAAAAAAGCCCAAACAGCAACAACTCACACCTTTTTGAGGGTTTCGTGTTGTACTGCCCTTAAATCCCTACAACAATCTATGAGGCAGGCACTGTGCTTATCATTATTTTGCTGATATTTGGGAGTGATCAGCATAGCTTTTAGAAGGGACAAGATGAAAATGGAAATTGTAGAAATAGAAAAAAAATGAAGGACAGAATCCTAGGGAATGTTAAGGGAGCAGTCAGTGAAGGAGCAAGAATTGGTCAGAGATATGGAAGAAACAGAAATGAGTATTGTGATAGCAAAGGGAATAGGAAATATCGTAACAAGAGAAGTATTTGGTGATTTCATGCATTGGAAAGAGTTTAAGGTATCTGAAGACTGAGGAAAAAAATGCATTGCTTTTAGTAACTCAAGGTCACTGTTGACCTTCAGGAAAATAGTTTCAGCTGCAGGACAGGTGAAGCAGGCTGTGAAAATTTAGTGGGGTGTGAGGAACTGGAGGCATTAGTGTAGCCCACTCTTTCTGGAGGTTTGAGATTGAAAATTAGGAGATGGGCAGCTACTAAGGTGGGATAACATAACTAAAGGAATGTGTTTTTGAAGTAGAGAGGGTTGGGTGTGTCTGTGGTCTCAGTCCAGGGACAAGGTGGCAGAGAAGGACAGGAGTTGTCAGGCAGCAGGCAAGGGAAGCCATGAAACATGTATTCTGAAGCCACATGGTGGATATTGAACAGATCACAGGTACAGGTGATACAATTGGCTTTAGAAAACCTAATCCATAACTACGTCTTCATACAAGAAAGGAGGGAAAAAGGGCAGATGAGGACAGAGATAAATTTTGTGTTGGGACGAAGTAGAAATGGATCATGTCTGAAAACTTTAATCTCAATACAGTAGGTCATCTTCTGTGAGCGAGCCAGGGGGCCTGGGAGAGGTCAAATCTGGAGAGGCAAAGGCAAATTTTTCTTCCTAGTAGAACTTCATGCTTCATAGTTCCAATAATTAAGGAATTTTGAAACCGAGGAAACTATTACTAAATGCACAGGAAACGCATGCAGCAGAATTGGATGCTTTCCGCTGAAATTCTCAAATGCCCTTGACCCCAAGATTTTAAGCTTCTGTATTTTGTTTTTCAAAAGCTTTGATTTTTAGTGAAATTCTAAAGTGAAATTCTCATTCTGAAGAACGAGAGGCCTATAAACCATATTTGAGTGTGAACATTCTAATATTAAGATTTATTTGTTTGCTTGGTTTTATGGGAAGATTTTCTCTTCCTGAGAACGGGAAACAAAGGAAAGCACAGGAGTCATTCCTTCCAGTCCCACCTTCTCTCATTGTTGTTAGGCTAAAGCAGGAGAGAGAAAACTCAAGATGGACTCCGTGGGGTAAATGGATGGAATGAAAGCTTGTGGTTGTGTGGCACTTTGAGGGATAGCACCTGCCATGTTTATTCATGTTTTGGGCTCTGCTTGTCCTGTGTTATTCTGTTTCTCTTATGTAGATTAACTAGTGTTTTATCTCCATTGAGTTTTGTTGTTAGAGTACCGCAAAGCAAAGCAAAAGCTAAAGCAAAGCAAACCAATTTCAATTTACACTAGGCAACTCCCAGCGAGTCCAAATCTGTGTCCGATGTTGTATATGCAGCCCTGCCTCTGTGTTATCACTCCTGAGTGCTGCCTTTTCCGTGGTCCAAGACATAGTCATTCCCTTTCACCTCATACCCCTGATTTGTAGGTTAATGGGGCTGCTGGGCATGGTGCCGGTTGATAAACAGAGCTAATAAGCAAAGCTAGGCATTATCTTTTATGTATAAACAGATTGGAGGTATGTTTGCTAGGTTCTCTTATTATCTCTAGAGATCTGTGGCAGGAGAATATCATTCTCCAGTTCTCTAATATGCCTCTTCTCTTAATTGAAATTGAGATCTCCCATCAGTCTGGGTTTGAAGACTGTAATAACAGTTTCTGTAGACTGCTTTATGCTCCATAGCCAGGCATCAAGGAAGGAAGGACACAGGAGAGAAAAATGGACTGAGGTCTGATTGTAATGGGCACCGACTGCCAGACTGATTGGGGAAGAAGTACCCGATATTCCAAATGTGGGTCTCCTATCATGATAGACAAACCACCCAAGGAAGTTGATATCATGCCAGGGGATATGTGAAGCTAGAGAATAAATATGGCATGTGTGCCTGGGATGGCCATTTAATCCAAATGTTTGGGGAAAGTTTGAGATTCACAGTTGTAGACAACTGGAAACCACTATAGAGTCATAAGCATGGACACACTGCAATAAAACCTACATTTGGGGCATTTGCTTGCTGATGGCATTTGCTTGCTGATGGCTGCTAGCCATATCTTGGCTAGCAGAAGACATGACTAGGAGAAATGAGAAGGCTTGAATTGAAGGCGAGATTTCTAAATTTCCAGAATGCATTGTGCTGTGAGGTGTATTTTGAGAAAGGAAGGACTCTCTGATCAAGTCAGTTTGGGAAAAGCTGCATTGTGTATCTACATTGTAGAGAACCCAATGCCTATTAAACATTTAGGGCTTTAAGAAAATCAGAAGGTGGGAAACCTGTTAAAATTTGATGAACCCATCACTTCCCAAACTTTGTGACCATATAGTCTTCTGCAAAATAATACCTCCACTCTCCACTGTTACATTCTTAATTATAAAAAAATTATCAGGAATTAAAAATCCAAACCAGTTATTATTATTTTTTTCCTCTCTAGCATTCTATTTCGTTGGTCGAACATAAGATAATTAACTTGTATTTAGGGGCCCAAAACAACAACAACGACAAACTCCTTTTTTTTTTTTTTAAGAGTATGTGCTCTATTTTTAAAAACTTAAACTGCTCTCAGCTTAGCAAGAGGCTCACTGACATAGAGACATAAAATAACCAGGAGTGACCCGGGGAAGGCAAATTCGAACGTCAACAATTTGAAAATCTAGAATCGACTAGAGCGCACCCTCTGTTATAAATTCATTAGTGAAATAGTGGTGATCATAGTAAGTGACTACAAATTTAAATCACGAGTTTTTCTCATTCTTTTCTCTTTCTTCTTCTTCTTCTTCTTCTTCTTCTTCTTCTTCTTCTTCTTCTTCTTCTTCTTCTTCTTCTTCTTCTTCTTCTCTCTGTCTGCATTTGTGTGTGTCTATCTTTTCTCTTTCCCTGTATATCTGTATGTCTCTATTTCTGTCCCTCCATCTCTCTTTCTCCATCCCTTTCTCTCCCTCTTCTCCCTTTTCCCATTACTCTCTGTCTTTATCTTTCCCCCAAGCCAGCACATCTACAAACACAGAGTTGAAGTCCCATAAATTAAATGTGCATTTACTGTGACTCCCTGCATTGGCCTTCTGCCGGACTGCTATTCCCTGGAAACCATGGATACTCCAGATAACCCCCAAGTCCCTTGCTTTTGATCTGCTCACTCTCTCTCTTGGCTCTTGTGGGTTCAGTTCTGCTTTTCCCCTTAACATCACTATTCTTCAGTGCCATTCTTACCCACCCCATGGTTTCAGGATAGAGGCATGGAAGGGATGAGAGAATCCACCCTTGTTCTAACCCTTTGGCAAATAATCTCTGCATTTTTCAATGCCGACCTGGAAGGCATTTTCTTACCATCTGTGGGTCATATAATTAATTACTTTTTTGAAGGAATGTTCAACATTTCTTATCTCACTTGTCATGCACATCATTTTTTAAACTTTGGAATGATAAGCTGGCATTTCGAGGAAGGGTGGTCCCACAAATCAAACACAGTGTGACTTTGGTTTCATTGCTTTGTTGAAACATCTGGTCTTGTTTAGTGCACAACAAGACAGAGGTAGGAAACACGTACAAACCCTCACTGCCCTCAGCCCTGATGTCTTTCTCTTTCTGCCATTGTATTATGAAGCTACCGCCTCTAGTAGAGAAGTGAAATTAATTCCACAACAGCTAGATTTGCCAAGACTCAGTTTCATGTCCATCGGCACGAAAGCTCTGGGTGGCCGGCTTTTCCAAATTCCAGTCTGGGACTCCTGCCTTGAACAAGAAAGGTTGAGGAACAGGTCACTGGTGTCTGGGATGACATGATTTACTTTCAACAGTGTCACGTTAAATGTCGTGGCATTAATAAGGATGATGTGAACCACTGCCACCTCTCAGATTTGCTAGCCACATGCAATACTTTTCTCCCCTCAGGAATCCTAAAGCTCCTTCATAGGAATAATATTCTACAGTTTATGGTACATAAACTTCAGGTTGACGATATTTTGTTAAAACGGCATGATGCCTGCTGGAAAAATAGCTTTTGCCTTTAGAGCAAGGAGTGTGTCCCAAGCAGGTGATAGATTTAGAGATGGACAGCATGCTTAATATAAGTCCAATCTCTTTTGAATGCCAGCCTCACGTTTTGGCCCTGTTCCCCTCCCTGAGTTTATTTGTTGACAGCCTCTGGTAAAAGGAAAATTCAGAATGAGTAGAGAGTAGTCAGTACACCCTAAAGGGATTACCCTTGAACAAATATGTGGCAATCGCCTTGCTGTTACTTCTTATTATTTTCTTGCTGCTTGGTCATTGGCAAATACCCTTCTTTTGGTTTTGTCTGTTTTGTGGTGGTGCAACAGTGGCATGTTGTGGTCACAATAGAGACAGAAGCAGTCAGGGTGATAATAGCCACCGTTATATATATGGCCAACATCATGCCAGACTCTGTTCTAAGTATTTTACATATTAACTCAGTCCTCATAGTAACTTTGTGGCAAAATCCCAGGACCCTGTACCCTACAGGTTCAGATAGAGTATAATTGGCAGTTGTCTCGGGGATCCTTGGAATTCTCAGCCAGCCAGCTGACTCTGGTCATTTCATTAATCTCACAATAATCCATTCTCATATTTTATGGGATTGAGTATTTAGATCCTATTTAAAAAGATATGACAAGGGTTTACTGTCCTATTAGTATTCTCATTTTATAAATGAGGAGATTGAGGTACAGAATGTTTAAGTAGCTTTTCCAAGATCACAGAGCCAGAAGGCAGGAGACTTACAGAGTTAATGGGGCTCCGGAGTCTATGATTTCTAGCACTGTAGTACAGGATGAGGTTCGTGAAAGGTATCTAGAGGAGAAAGTTGTTGCTTAAGAGTCAGGAGAGCAGAGTCTGAACACTGGTTTGGTTATAGCTACCCTGTGTTTCAGCACTGCATTCTTCTTTCTCCCTTAGCTTCATGGGGGGTGGGGGAAACCAGACTTGGTATCTTCAAAGCCTGCAGGGAGCTGGTTGTCAGAGACCTCAACTTTGAATTCACATCTCAAGCTTTATCTCAAAATGGGTTTTATGAACTGGGAGAATTATTTTAGAACTAACTTCATGTATCAAACATGAATTTTTCTGAATTAGAGTTGCTCTTTTCTAAAATGCCACTGAAAATAAAAGGCATGTGCTTTGTGTGGTAAAGTGATGCTCGTCGCTAGCATATGAAAGCAGTAAGAAATAGGCCAAAAGAGCATTCACTGGATCCTCTACCTTATTTGACTTTGGGGAATCCAAGATTGGGAAAAATTCTGAAAGTCTGCAATCACAAAGAGAAAGCTTGGATATTTATAGTTTGAAGCTTTTAGGCCGAGGAGCATGACCATTCCTGGTCTAAACATAGCTCTTGCTGGAATCTAACTTCAAATTTGACTTGAGCAAGAAAACATATAAATTAGACTCTGTTGATACTATTGAAAAACAATATGGCATTATTTACTGATAACCTTAAAGTGTTCATAAGCTATCATTGAATTATCCTTTATCTAGAGAGGTTTATGTTCAGAGATGTTTTTCATAGTGTTGGTCTGTCTATCTTACTGAAGAGTAATATCCTGGTTGAAAAGAAAGAAAACAGAAATATATAGAGTAGAATGTCAAAATGCTTCTCACTCCAATTCTTCTACCCAAAGTTCAACCACTCTTTCCTCCCCCAGCTTGTTGAAGTATAATTGACAAAAGTATATATTTGCAGTGTACAAAATGATATTTTGACATACCTATACATTATGAACCGATTACCACAATCAAGCTAATTAACATATCCACCACCTCACATAGTTATAATTGTGTGTGTGTGGTGAGAACACTTTAAGATTCATTCTCTCAGCAAATTTTTAGTATACGATATAGCATTATTAACAATCATCACCTTGTGGTACACGAGATCTCCAGAATTTATCTATCCTGCATAATCAAAACTTTATACTCTTTGACCAATATTTTCTTTTCTTTTTTTTTTTTAAGATTTTATTTATTTATTTGACACAGAGAGAGATCAGATCACAAGTAGGCAGAGAGGCAGGCAGAGAGAGAGGAGGAAGCAGGCTCCCCGCTGAGCAGAGAGCCCGATGCGGGCCTCGATCCCTCGATCCTAGGACCCTGAGATCAGGGCCTGAGCCCAAGGTAGAGGCTTTAACCCACTGAGCCACCCAGGCGCCCTGACCAATATTTTCTTATTCCCCCCTGCCCCCCTCCCACCCCTTCCCAGCCTTGGAAACCACCATTCTACTTTGTGCTGCTAGGAATTTGACTTTGTTAGATTCCACATATAGGTGAGATCATATAATGATTTATCTTTCGAATAAGTATTTGGCTTATTTCACTTGGCATAATGTCTTCCAGCTTCATCCATGTTGTTGTAAATGACAGAATTCCCTTCTTTTTAAAGTCTGAATAATATTTCATTGTGTATATGTATATATATAAATATATGCATATACACATATGTATATATACATACACCATATTTTCTTTGTCCATTCATCTGTCTATGGCCACTTAGACATATCGTGACTATTGTGAATAATTCTGCAATGGGCATGGGAGTGCACGTGGAATGAATAAATCATGGGAATAAAAGGTATAGAATAGGGAATATAGTTGGTAATATTGTGATAGTGTTATATGGTGACAGATGATAGCTGCACTTGTGGTGAGCAAACATAGCATATATGTATAGAGATGTGAAATCACTCTTGTACACCTAAAACTATTGCAACATTATTTGTCAGCTATCCTCAAAAAGAAAAAAATTAAAAATACAAAACTGATTGATTGATTGATTGACTGATTGGATATATACCCAGAAGAAGTGGGAATTCTGGATCATATGGGTGTACTGTATTAATTTTTTGAGGAACCTCTGTATGTTTTCAATAGAGGCTATACTAATTTGCATTCCCACCAGCAATGTACAAGAGTCTCATCTTATCCTCATCCTCACCACTACTGGTTATCTTGAGGTGATATCTGACTGTGGTTTTGTTTTTGCCTTTCTTTGATGATTAAAAATGTTGAGTATTTTTTCATATGTCTGTTGGTCATACGCATGTCTTCTTTTGATAAGTATCTATTCAGTTGCTTTGCCTTTTTTTAAATAAAGTTACTTGCTATTTGAGTTGCTTGAGTTTCTTATATATTTCAGATATTAACCCCTTATCAGATATGTGATTTGTAAACATTTTCTCCCATTCTGTTAGTTGCCTCTTCACTCTGTTGCTTTCTTTGCTGTGCAAAAGCTAAAAGTTTGGTGCAGTCCATTTTTCTACTTTTGCGTTTGTGCGGATGCTTCTGGGATTGTATCTAAAACAGTCTCTGCCCAGAACAATGTCAGGAAGTTTTCCCCTAAATTTCCTACTAGTAGCATTATAATTTTCAGATCTTAAATTTAAGTTTTCAATCCATTTTTGATTTGTGTATATCTTGTGAGGTGTAAGGATCTATTTTCCATTTTCCCTAGCACCATTTATTGAAGAAACTGTCCTTTCTCCATTGTGTGTTCTTGGCACTTTTGCCAAAGATCAGTTGAGCATAAATGGGTAAATTTGTTTCTGGGCTTTTGATTTTGTGCCACCCATCTATATGTCTGCTTTTATGACAAGCAGTGGTGTTTTGGTTACTGTAGCTTTGCAGTATATTTTGAAATCAGGTACCATGATGCCTCCAGCTTTGTTCTTTTCATTCAAGATTGCCTTGGCTGTTTTGGGTTGTTTATGGTCAACCATTCTTTTTTTTTTTTTTTTTTTAGATTTTATTTATTTATTTGACAGAGAGAGATCACAAGTAGTCTGAGAGACAGGCAGAGAGAGAGGAGGTAGCAGGCTCCCTGCTGAGCAGAGAACCTGATGCGATGCGGGCCTCCATCCCAGGACCCTGAGATCATGACCTGAGCTGAAGGCAGAGGCTTTAACCCACTGAGCCACCCAGGCGCCCATGGTCAACCATTCTTAACACTTTGTTGTATACTTCTAAACTTCATATTTTTTTTCTCCCTTTCATATGCACACACACATTTAGTTACACATACATACAAAAATATGATTTTTAAAAGATTTTATTTATTTATTTGAGAGAGAGCAGGGGGAAGGGTAGAGGGGGAGGAAGAGGGACAAGCAGACTCCATGCTGAGTGGAGTTCCATATGGGGCTTAAGCTCACGACCCTGAGATCATGACCTGATCCCAAACCGACAGTCTGATGCTTAAATGACTGAGCCACCCAGGTTCCCCCAAAAGTATGTGTGTGTATAAAATTTTTTTTTGAAAGAGAGAGAAAAAGTGTGAGCAGGGAGTAGGAGGGGCAGAGGGAGAAGAAGAGAGAGAATCCCAAGCAGGCTCCACACCCAGCTCAGAGCCTGATGCAGGACTTGAACCCAAGACCCTGAGATCATGACCTGAGCCAAAATTAAGAATCAGACACTTAATCAACCGAGCTACCCAGGTGTCCCAACAGTATAATTTTTAAGAAAATTGTGTAAGACTATAGATATTGCTCAATAACTTGCTTTCCCCTACCAAATTATCAGTATCTTCTTTTTGTAAGAGCATGTGGGTCTATGTAATTATTTTCTCAACTTTATAGTATATTAGAATCATGAGGTATTGCTAGGTATTAAACTTGGTGAACAAAAACATTATTTCCAGTTTTGATTATACAAACATTGTAGTGAACACACCGGTCACTGTATTTCTCTACATGTGAAGGAGCATGTCTGTGGAATCAAATTTTGGGAGTAGATTTGCTGAGTGGAAGAGACACTTACATTTCTATAGATCAGCATAAAGGCACTCTCCTCCCCCTACCTCTGCCACCATCACTGACAAATTTCTATCAATTTACTTTCCTACAATGTATGAGGGTTCTTTGGGTTTGTTTTGATGTTCTTTTTCTAGCTTGTTGAGCAAAGTGCTGTGTCTTTTATGTTATTATTTATCATACATTGATTTTAAACTATAGATTTTCCTTTGAATACTATGTTCACTGCATCTTATAGGTTTTGATCTGTACAAACAGAAATGATATTCACACTATTTAAGAACAGGTGACCACCCCTCAGAAAAGCTGCCATGACCACTGACTAGCCATAAACACCTGGTGTGCCTGTGCTGGTGTGAATGATCTGGATGCAGAAATATGACTTCCATTAGAATTTACTACCTGTTTCTCCTCATCTAACTAAGCTGTACTATAATATATTGATATTTTAACTATATATCTTGTGTGTATGTCTTTCACCTGAGTCTTTTTTATTGAGATTGCTAATTGCAGTGATTCTCTCCGTCAAAATCCTCACCCCCAATTCAAGGCTCATCTCAAATGATACCTCCCTGGTCAAGAAGGAAGTAATCCTTTTATGTACTGTCTTGTCCTTTTGTCTGAACTTGTTGTGGTCATTATTATCACCTTTACCAGGGGTCAACTTTTCTGTAAAGGACCAGATAAAGATTTGGATTTGATGGATGTAGACTTCCCACTGCACTCAACTCTGCTCTTGTAATGTAAAAGCAGCCATAGATAATGACCACAGGTATAGTCTGATAAAATGGCATTTAAAAAAATAGGTAGCCAGCCTCTGGGCTATGTTTTACTGGCCACTGTATTCTGAGCTACACTATTTAATAGTTATTGTGAACTTTTGAAATCTTCTATTCTGAATTATCTGCTCCTTGGAAATGAGACTAGCATAAGTGGCTATGTTGCTTAAACTTTAATTCCTATGCAGTCAATAGACATATGTTGAATGAGTGAAAAATACTAATACCATTATTACTCACCTGTAGAAATTTTAGTGATCCTAATATGAATAATAAATACTGGATATATTGACATACCAAAATAAAATTTGTCTAATTTGGTATACAGTTTTATACTTTTATCATTCCCTTACTTATGTACAAGATTTAGTTTATTCTTTAAAGTTCACTCTTTTTCCCCCCAAATGTTTTTTTTAGAGGTACAAAGAGTTTAGAAGAAACTCAGTTCAATACGAAAAACTCCTAGATCAAAATATGACAGGTCTAAAAGAAAGCCTATCCAGCTTGAGTACTGTGATGTTCATTCTTGTTTTTATAAACAAGGTTTATGTAAGGTTTATGTAAGTTGCTAATTTGTTTTCAACTTAACTAAGGTATGGTAGAGCTGAACGATGATATATTCAGAAAGCAAGCACAATCCAATGAAAGAAATTTAAAATTTTTTAACCTTTATATTTCATTATGTGCCCTGAATGGGATAACCTTTAGCAGATCAGTAATAATGTGATGAGTTTTGTTTGGTCTCTTTCTCTGGTTTTAGTCTTTATCTGAACCTATGAGCTTTAAATCATCTATAGTGAAAGTCTCACTCTATCTATCCTTAGCATGACAGGCTAAGGAATGTATAATGAATTTGCAATCATTCAGAAACCACAGAGGCAAAACATACATAAGCTATTATTATTTGCAAAGAAGAGACAAGAATCAATAAATATCCAAAATACACACAGAGATACATGAAAATAAAGGTAACTAGACATAATGATTAAGAAATGTAACAAATTGGGCGCCTGGGTGGCTCAGCGGTTTAAGGCCTCTGCCTTCGGCTCAGGTCATGATCTCAGGGTCCTGGGATCGAGGCCCGCATCGGGCTCTCTGCTCGGCAGGGAGCCTGCTTCCTCCTCTCTCTCTGCCTGCCTCTCTGCCTACTTGTGATCTCTCTCTCTCTCTCTGTGTCAAAATAAATAAATAAAATCTTTAAAAAAAAAAAAAGAAATGTAACAAATTATACAATGTTAAAGGGATTATGTATTTACAATCTGAAGATTTGAGAAGGAATACTTCTCACTACTGACTATAAAAGGTCAAAGAATACAGTGGTGTCATATCACTTAAACTACGTAGTTCATTTCCAGAGGTAGCAGAAGAATGTTTTACTCACCTTCAGTTTTCTTCTTACAAGACTACACTTGTTCCATCCACTCATGGAAAGAACAGCTTGTCTTATTACCCTCCAGTGGAAATGAGTAATGAGGCTTTTATCTAGAGTTTACAGGGCAGCTTTAACCTCTTTATAGTTGAATTTCAGTGATGAATGCAATATCTAATTTCATCTTAGTAAATTTTTTTTCAAGAATTCCTTTTCCTGTTCAGATTTGTAGGTTCATACAAGATAATAATGGGAGAGATCAAATTACTCCATGTGGGATCCTGTTAAACACTTTTCTATTGTCCTGAAAGTCTTTGGTATTAATTTCCTGTTTTTTCTTCTGTTCCTGTCAATCCAACCAGAAAAACCAGGCATTTGTGACATTCATAAAAATTTGGTATCGTTACTATGTTTCAAAGAAAACTTTGCGTTTTATGCAGTACCCAGCTTAAAATGATCACTCATGGCTTAATTGAGCTAACTTTTTCTTAGGTTCATAAAATATGTGGTCAGGAATCTTGTGAACTAGGAATATAGGAGCTGAGTTCACTTGGGCATCAATTGCAAGTTGAAATGATGTCACACAAAGGTGTCACAGGTCCTACCCTGGGTACTGTAAGCCTTAGTAATAGAGGAATACATACTGCATAATAATTGTGGATGGCCTTGTGTATCAGCCGGCTGATATCCATACACTTTTTTAAAGCCCTCAAACTGCAAGATCCTCATTATTTTAACTCACCAAATCCAAGAACTCCTTTCCATGAAATATGTTGTCCCCTGATACTGATTAACAATTACTTCTGAGTGATTACCTTTGGGTGATCAGATAGAGTTTGCGATTTGCCCAAAGTCACAACCAATGTAGGCAGTCTTGGGATAACTTCTGTCTTTTGGCATTTCATTAATTCATTCACACATTTATCATTTATCTAGTGTGAACTGTGGGACAGATAGGGTGCTACGTGCCAGGGATACAAAGTTGAGTGAGACAAGATCCCAAACCTCCAGAGGCTTATAGTAAGCAATAAATATGCAAATCAATGATTACATTATATTTTTATCGGCGCTATAATGGAAGCATGAACAGAATGCTGGAAGAGCGTAAGGGCATCAAAAATCAGATTCAAGGAAAATCCCCTGGAGGAACCCATTTTTAGACTGAATTTTTTTTTTTTAGATTTTATTTATTCATTTGACACAGAGAGAGATTACAAGTAGGCAGAGAGGCAGGCAGAGAGAGAGGAGAGAGGAGGAAGCAGGCTCCCTGCTGAGCAGAGAGCCCGATGTGGGCCTCGATCCGAGGACCCTGGGTTCATGACCTGAGCCGAAGGCAGCGGCTTTAACCCACTGAGCCACCCAGGCGCCCTTTAGACTGAATTTTGAAGAACAAGTGGGATTGCTAGTTCAAGAAGCAATGAGACAGCATTGTAACCTGTAAAAAGTCAAGGAGACATGAACCAGCACCAGGCATTTGAGGCATGACAAATATTTCAGCATGGCTTGAAGGGAGCCGAGTGGTAGATGGTAGGTATGGAAGTTAAGGGTAAAGCCAGAGCCGGGATCCCAAAAGGCTGAGAAGCTAACCTGAGCACGTGACACCATAATTTGGAACAAAGGGGTGTGGGTCATGGGAGGATTCTCCTTGCCCTTCCCCAGCATCTGGGCATCACGTCGACTCCGTGACACACAGCCACAGAACTCTTTCCTGGCTTCGCTGAGGGCATCCCGTGGAGTTTGGGGAAAGACCTTCAGAGTAAAGGCAGACTTCTCTCCCTGAATGGAATTCATATCCCAACCGCTAAGAGAATATCTTCTTTGTCTCATTTCAGTTGTATTTCCCCTCTTGAGTTCTGAGAGCCTGCTCAGCCCTGCTTCCTAATTCTTATGACCAATTTTCCTTTGACTTATACTAGTTCCACTCTGTATGAAGAGACGGAGATGCTGTCAGGGAGGTAGAGGAGGTGATGACTCGGCCAGTTAACGCTCTCTCCTCATAAAACCCTGTCTGCTTAAGCTTCCTGCACTAATATTCTGGCAAGCAGGTGGTAAAATAAAAATTAAAAAAAAAAATCCGTTTTGAGATTCTGGAGACTCAGATTTGAGGTATTAAACCTGGTACTGACCAGAGCAGTCTTTGAGATTGTACTCAAGTCAGTCAGCCTTTCTGAGCTTTCTAAACTTTCTGTCCCTACTATGTAAAAGGAGGCAGCCAACTTATTTCACCAAGACCTTTCCTCTAAGCCTATGGATTGTGCTTCCTCATGTGAGACCGCCAGTCATCTATCTAGATCACCTTTGCACAAAAAGCTGGGTTATTTTTCGATGAGACCACAGTTGACTGGATGGGAAGGGGCAGAGGTTCTACAAAATAGGAGGATTTTATAAATCGAATTCTCTGAAAGGTTCAGAATGCCTGGTTTTATTTTAACTTTTAGAAAACAAACACCATACAAATGGTCTCAGGGAAATTCATGAAAAAAAAAAGTTCTCTCCAAGGTGAAAGAAACGATTCATTGTTTAATAAACAGGATAATCTTCCTTCTTAGAAACATTCTAAGGTGTATAAATGGAGGCATTTATGTTGTCACAGAGGAAAATTTGCAGATAGACCATGCATCACTTGGAGATACTTAATCCCTGGAAATAATAATCAGAGGGAATTTTGCTCATTTACGGAGAAATATTTTTAAAAGAAGCATTGGCAAGCAGGTTGATTTTCTATTTTATGTTAGCTACTTAGTAGCAATGTCATGGTTTTGCTATTCAGGCAACTTGGAGTTGTTGGAAATGCATTGGAGAAAGGATACTGTTTTTAGTTATGAATGAAGAGTTTGAATAAATGCAGGTGTTTTTTTTTTTAAATGGAAAGCTACTAAGAGATACTAGAATGCCAGATTAAAATACCCTTTCACAGAAAGGTGAGGTAAATAGAATGTGGCATGTTGAAAAGAATAGACTTTGAAGTCAGAAAGGATAGAATATGGGTCTTGTCTCCAGTGTTTTTATTTCCAAGATTGGGAAAGTCTTTGAGCTTTGTCTTCTGAGCTGCAGTGCCAGCAAGTTTTGAGGAATAGATTGAGTTAAGATTTAAAAGACTTAGTCAATTCAGGTGCCAAATGATCTCCTATTCATGTCATGGGGCAGGAATCTGAAAACAGAATTCCCTAGAGCTTTTCCTTTATACAACCTAAATAGCCTCCAAATATTCCCTTTGCATTAAGTATTTTATTGTACCAGACAAATGTTCCCCAAATTTTTATGATATAGTAGCCCTTTTCATTGAAATACATGATCCTAAGAACTTCCTTAGGAATTAAAAATAATTATTTTACATTATTATCTGGTGTATAATAAAATGAAATAACAAGAGAGATTTTTACTGTTTCTCCTTTAACAAATGACAAATGCTGCCATTTACCTCAAAGTTAAATTTTTGAGAAATGTATATAGAAAAATAAAAATATGTAATAATAACTTGACCACAGGAAGATTTCAGATTATGGTGTGTTTCGTGTGGCTGAATTTTATAATTTTTAGTAGTTGTTTCTAAGTGGTGAAATAAGGTATGACTTTCAGGTTGTGAGCTTTCTCTACTTGTTACATGTTGCTGGTGTGTACAGCTTTTTATCCCTTATAAGTGAAGACCCAAATTGGAAATATGTCGACACGCATTTTTTTTTTCTTCTTACAGTTGACTACGAAATGGTAGAGTCATCTTGATGTATTATGTAAGAGGAACGCAAATTGTATTTCAACATCAGTGCTCCATATGCTTCCTGCCTTTTAACTAGCAGTCCATCGTGGATACAAATAGTCAGTTACATGACTCAAAATGAAGGTCAAAGCCACCAAGCTGGCTACAGGTGTTCAGCTTCGGGTTACAATCACTGGAGCCTGTCATTTGTCCCTTCTCTTCTGACTGCTATGCCCCTTTACTCAGTAGCACTTATTGGTTCTAAGTGTTTTCCTTTTAAGAAGAAAAACTGCTTAATGTATTGTTTTATTTGCTTTTTATTGATATTTAGAAATTAGACATTAGGGCGCCTGGGTGGCTCAGTGGGTTAAAGCCACTGCCTTCGGCTCAGGTCATGATCCCAGGGTCCTGGGATCGAGGCCCATATCGGGCTCTCTGCTCAGCAGGGAGCCTGCTTCCTCCTCTCTCCTTTCTCTCTCTGCCTCCTTGTGATCTCTCTCTCTGTGTCAAATGAATAAATACAATCTTTTAAAAAAAAAGAAATTAGACATTATAAAAGATTCCAGTAGTGGCTATGATGACAAGAGTGCCCAAGAACACATGATGAAAAAGCAGAAGAATAATTAACAGTGATATCTCCAGGCACTATGGTTAGAGCTTTCCAGAATTTTCTACAGGACATTCCCCCTGTGAAGAGTTCTTTTCTCTTCTTTTCTATTTTTCTTCCTTCTTTTCCTTTTTTCCTACATCTTTCATTTTGGGGGTCAACCCACATTTACTGTATTTGCACCAAGAACCAGACATCATACAAAGCACTAAGGATACAAGAAGTTAAAAGGTTTCTAATCTAGTGAAAATGTTTTCTATTTCTTTGCTTTTAATTTACTCAGAAGTTTTTCTTTATTTCCATAAATATATATGAATTCTAATTAAGGTAAAATCACTTGGGATGCTTTAAAAAGCAGTAATATTCTGGAACCTTTTCACCTAATGTAAGTCTCCACATGTCATAGACATGATTAAAAAGTTATTTCTTGGGCGCCTGGGTGGCTCAGTGGGTTAAAGCCTCTGCCTTCGGCTCAGGTCATGATCTCAGGGTCCTGGGATCAAGGCCTGCATCGGGCTCTCTGCTCAGCAGGGAGCCTGCTTCCTCCTCTCTCTCTGCCTGCCTCTCTGCCTCCTTGTGATCTCTCTCTCTCTCTCTGTCAAATAAATAAATAAAAAATCTTAAAAAAATAAAATAAAAAGTTAATTCTTTAACATTCAAATAGACCTGGTGAATAGAAGGAGTTCACTTTATGAATAGAAAATCTTAGTCTTGCTATTCTTGACTACAATTCTCTTAAACTGCCTACTTTAGATCAAGTCAGTTGCCATGCTAATGATTTTTCATATGTGGAAGACACAATGGCCACACTCCAGCTACTGGTTTTTCTATTTTAGGAAATATGTCATGTAAGGAAACCCCAGTATATGCAAAGGATTTGTAGATAGCTCCTTGGAGTTGATTTCTGTGAGCATTAGGAGGTATTTAAACCCCAAACCACAGAGAGGGTTTATAAATGATTGCCATAAGCTCTTTAGTTACTTACTTTAATACAGTGGCACCCCTTTGCCATTAAATGAATAGCATAGAGAATTTGTGGGGATGCTTAGAACTCTGGAGAAGTCCATTGTTTGAAGATTATGTTTTTGACGCTTCTTGCTCAAGTGCATACAGTGTGCCAAGAGCTGGATTTGGCATCGCCATGGAGAACATCATATTCTAGCCTCATCCCTTGGAACTGAGCAGAAGTTGGTGCTGTTAATGTCAAGAGCAAGTCAAGAAGGAATGAGGCTTAGACAGAATGTCACTTGTAAAATCTCCATTTGTGAGGGTGCTGCCCTAATATCAGATGTCCTACATACATCAGTGATTATCATGAAGATAGAAGTCTCCTTTATATACTAAATTATTTTTTCTAAATAAAAATGGAAATATACTTCAGTCTGTTTTTCTCATATAAAGTTGATTTTTGTAACAGAAGCACATAACACAATAGAATTTACAATAATTGCAGAATTATCTCAAATTGTCATAGTAAGAAATATACAAAATAAAAACAAACCAAGAACCAAAGCTGTCCACTAGCTCATATTTTTCCTTTAATCTTTTGGATTTGGGGACAGAGCAGTGTTGCTAACTTTCAACTTGTGACTAGGGTAAGTGGAAGGTGGGAAACGCTATGATTTCAGTCTTCTACATTATTTACATTATCCTGATCTTTACGTGACCTAATCATTTCTTGGCCTTTTGGCTCGGATCAAGTGTCTTATCTGATCTTTACATGACCTAAAATGCATGTTTAGCTCCAGTATGTTGGGTAGAATTAACGGTCGAAAGAAACAAAAGTCAGAGGCCATATGTAACATATCTATTGTGTTCTTGGCTCTTTTCTTCCTCCCTTCTCTTCTGAAATGCATGCCTGGTCTTAGGTGGATGAGTTCTAGATAAAATTTTAAAAAACACCTATTTAATATCTCTTAATATCATTCACACCCCCCTTTTTTTTAATCATTTCCACTAGACTTGCTTTTAAGCATAGCAACAATTTCAGGTATAAAATAAGTTTTTTCAAGCATTATGCAGTTGTAGACTTTTTGGAAAACACTAGTGAAGCCAGTAAACTGGCACACCCAGTCAGGTATTACACTTGTCCAAACAGGGCTCTGAAATGGGGCCTGTTTCCTTGCATTCACCCATTCCGTGTAGGAATAAATTCACTCCAAGATAAATCACTACCTTTCACAAGACTCAGAGATTTTAAAAAAATTTTTGTTTTTATTTTTAACTCTGGGCTTTATTAAGAAAACAAAGAAACTCACTGCAGTGGGAATAACATACATTTTACTATGTCGTGAACTTAAATGCCCTTCTAGAAGTAAGTCTTGAACACTGACTTCAACCTTTCATTTTCCTCAGCGGGCACCCAGTTGGAACCATCAGTCACTGTGGCAGAGCAGGGAGGCACAGCATTCTGGTCTGGTCTGGATTCTTCTTTCCTTTTTTGGATCCCTTGTCTGGCCTTTTTCAATTTTCAGGGCTCTTCTGAGCTTCTTATAGTTAAGACTTTATAACTATTCATAGATGATGCACGGTTTTGACTGATAAGGTTGACGTTTGCCTCAAACACCAGGTCTTTATACATAGTTGGTTCTTTTTCAAAACGGGTGCTCACTTGCTAGATAACCTAGAATGGCCACGTCCATTCTGGCCACGTCCAGAGATGTCTGCCTCTGTGTGCTGTATTTTTAGCCTTGGAAGTTCTTTCTCCTGTGTTGCTGTAGTGAGTAGGATTGTTTGGACAGGAAGGGTCACTTCCTTGCTGTGTTCTGCCAGCATTATAGAGCTCCCTGCATTTCCCACGTGCCCTCTCCTGACGCCCCCCCACCCCTGCACTACGGTTTAGTCATTTCCATCAGTCCATTGCATTATGGTTTAATCTTGACCATCTCCCAGAGGTTAAGAGCTTTTCCCCTCTCTTAATTTTTTTCTCCTCTCCTTTTCCTCATTTCTCATTCCTTCCTTCTTTTCTCCTGTCCTAGTCTGCCTGCCTGCCTTTATTCCATTATTTCCTTCTTTTTCTTTCCTTTTTTAAAAAAATCTGTTATTATTTTTCTTCTACTTTCATTTCTTTTCTGTTATAAAAACTGGACCCCAACTTATGAGGATTTATCCCAGACATCTAGATCCTTTGCACACAGGTGAAAGGACGTGTGCCCATAATTATGGATTGCAGCATTGCTTGTAATAGCAGTTTGTGAACAACTCAAATGTCCATCATAGGGACGTGTTAAACTATGGCGTGTCCATATAATGGAACACTATGCAGCTACAGACAATAATTGGGAAGCATTCTATGTATTAATTTGGAAACATCTCGAAGACATTTGGTTAAGTGGAAAAAACCAAAGTACAGAACAATTTGTATTTTATATTTCCTTTTGTGAAAAAGAAAAGTGGTGTTGGATGGAGGGTGGGTGAATAAGATTCTATTTTTTTTTTGCTTGTTTATTGTAACTAATAAACACACAAAGAAATTTGTATAGGAAACACAGAAAGTTCCTCATGGGTGTCAGGGGGTGGGCGGGCGAGGAATAGTGAGAAGAGATTTCACTGTCATTCCTTTTTGTATTTATTAAATTTAAAAGAATATGTTAATGTCTTATTCAAAAAGTTAAATATAATAATATCCTCATCAAAAAAAGATTCAGGTGAAAGAAAACTACTGACACGTTAAGTGTTAAAGAAAGGTACAAAGAATTCACACAACTGGGTATATTGGTCCAAACTCATGGGTGTCCTTCTCACATATTAGTTGCTTACGGTTTGAACCACATAAAATAATCATTATCATTACCATGAACAACGACAATAACAAAGCCCTTGAATATTGGCAATTTCATATATTTTAATGGAATGTTTACCTTAATTAAGGTATCAAAACTCCATTACCAGTTTGCCTGAACTCTTACACCCTTTAAGTATTACTACATTTCTCTTCTGTGCTCTTGAAACCCATGGAGTCTGTTTTTATTCATTTAACTGGGCCACCTGGCTAGTACTGTGAGGCATGACAGTTCTACTCCTGAATTACCTTTCTATCCAAACTTTATTAACTTGGCAACAGCTGTAGATTAAGCCTTCATAATCTACTACTTGGATTATAGTATTCTTCTGAGAAGTCGCTCTGAATTCCAGACTTTCCTTTTGGGTCTCACATCCTCATTGACACCAAATTTATCTTTCTGCAAGACAGTTTGGATCATTTTACTCCTGAGTGAATTCATCCTGTATTAGCCAGGGTTCTCCAGAGAAGCAGAACCAATTAGCACCAAAGAAGCTTATTCATCACTTTGGAGTGATTTTTATTTTTTGTGATGTTGATATTAAGACTTTTTTTCTTTTTTTAATTATTATTTTTTATTATGCTATGTTAGTCATCATAAAGGACATCACTAGTTTTTGATGTAGTGTTCCAAGATTCATTGTTTGCGTATAACACCCAGTGCTCCGTGCAACGTGTGCCCTCCTTATTACCCACCACCAGGCTCACCCATCCCCCCAGTTTGTTTCCCAGTGTCCATAGTCTCTCATGGTTCATCTCCCCCTCTGATTTCACACCCTTCGTTTTTCCCTTCCTTCTCCTAATGTCCTCCTTGCTAATCCTTATGTTCCACAAGTAAGTGAAACCATATGATAATTGACTTTCTCTGCTTGACTTATTTCACTCAGCATAATCTCCTCCAGACCCATCCATGTTGATACAAAAGTTGGGTGTTCATCCTTTCTGATGGCTGAGTACTATTCCATTGTGTCTATGGTCCACATCTTTATCCATTTGTCTGTTGAAGAGCATCTCGGCTCTTTCCACAGTTTGGTGATTGTGGACATTGCTGCTATGAACATTGGGGTACATATGGCCCTTCTTTTCACTACATCTGTGTTTTGGGGGTAAATACCCAGTAGTGCAATTGCACTGTCATAGGGAGTGCTTTTTAGAGGATAAGAGAATGCAATATCAGTCCCTGCATCTTAGCTGTTGGGTGTTTTCCTTCTTCTTTTATCAATAAATGATTATTCATGACCAAAGAAGAGAAGAAAATGGCATCATGTAGCAGTGTTCTAACTTAATGGGACCTACTCTGGTTTAGTCTATTATGACATCAGTGTGTCTTGCTAATGGCTCCATACACTGTAATGCCCTTCAACTCTTTTCAAAGAGTGCCCCTCCAAACAACATAGCACATTCAAATGGTTTTGTCATACTATAAAATCTTTGGCTATTGTCCATTATATTTAAAAAATGAGCAGATTTTCCATTGAAACCAGGAGTATGTGACAGTGGGCATGACTGAAGGTTGAAATGAAAGTCTTTAAGAACGATGAAGTGGTGATTATTTGTTAGAAGTGCTAGATCTCTGTTCATCATAAATATGTACAAACCAAAATGAAAAAATAACGCTTGCAAGACCAGTGCTCTAACCCCTGAGCTATGGAGCCAAAATAACGCTTGCAAGGTTAAACAAATATATATATATATATAGTATTATGCAGTTCCTTTTAAATTCCACCATTCCCTACCACCCAATTCTTCATCCTAGAATTAGTGTTGATCTGTGGCTTTCCACAGATCACATAACAATAGTTAATGACTTAAGAACTCTGGAATATGTCCTTATTTCTCCCAACCTCTAGGTTAAGTTTGTTGGCAGCTAATGCCCCATGGCCTAAAAAGTACTCTCTCGTTTCTTCACTATGTTAGCTTCTGTATCTTTCTGATCTCAATTCAGCCCTCCATTCTTCATACAAGGCTTCCCTGATCTCCTTGCCTGGGTCAGATCCTCCTGTGTAGGTGCTCAAAGCACTGCTTCCTTGTCACAATTTCAAGTTCACATTTCTTTACATGATTATTTGATTAGTCTTCATTCCTCACTATTATAAAAACCCCATCAAGCTGAGGATAGTCTTCAACTCACTACTGTATCATTAGTTCCTAATATAATGTTTTGCACATAATAGACACTGAATAAATGGTTTTTAAAAATGTAAGACCATTCAGATCTCAAAATACTCATTTTCGGCTAGAGTTTAGCATTCTGGGTATCTTTATTAAATGTGTACGAGGTTTGTGATATTATCAATTTTCTGAAATTCAAATCATATTATTACATTATTATGAAAAGTAAATTATTCACGCCAGTATATAGGTAGCGTAGGTGTTTTTGGTTTCTAATTCCACAACATATTATATATATTTTCTGTCTATAATGCAATTAAAATTTCTTCAGGTTTTTGAAGGGAACCCTTTCTGGTTTCAGGACATAAGCATACCCACACCTTCATGAACCAGGTATAAGTGTAAGCATATGGGCTTTGAGATATACATACAATTCTCCAGAGCTCATGGTATAATTAAAATTTGGAAGGGCAGGTGGTTAAGAGGTGTCAGTCATTTATGGTGTTGCTCTAATATCAGAATCTAAAATTTAAAAATCGTGACTAATTCTATAGTCAATATGTGACCAATGCCTATACAGTGAAAGCCACAAATAGTTCCCTAGCAAGAAGGTTCATTAAAAGACTTAGAATTAAATGAAAAGAAAAAGAAAAAGAAACCCAAAGAAATAATGTATTGAGAGTTGATTCATAGAATAGCATCCTAGAAAACTGGACAAGGTTTAGAGAAATCTCTTATCCTCCGCCCTGCGTATGTCCAGGGGCCACTGCACAGTGTTGACTAGGCAGATTTATCATTGTCTCAATTCACTAATTCAAAGAAAATTAAGTGTTTCAGTGTGCCATTCCTTGAGCAGGCATAGTGCCTAAGGAACCACAGATCCAGCATCTGACTGATGAACTGAACCTCTACTCTCTCATGGAAATCTTAAAATTTTGTTCTGACCTAAAGAAACCATGATTGTATCTGGAAAATTTGAACCCCTTGTCACATTTACAGGATGCTTTAAAAATGTATTCATTCCTCCAACTTCTAGAATGATTCATCCTGTGCAGCTATTCTGATCTTTGTGAAAGTCACATCATCCTCGATGACGTCTCTAGATACTATCATCAGAATAGACGAGGCATTCAGTGCTCAAAGTCTCCTCACCATAGACATCAAGCAGTATGTGAACAAAGGACCAACTCAACATGTGCAACTGTTGCTTATTTGGGCCCCAAATACCTGAAGTTCAAGTATACCGCTATGTGGTATTTTGGTCCCTATTTCTCCACTGTACAAATCTGCCTTCCTGGATTCTCATTGTCCTGTTTTCAGAGTGGGTGTTTGTTTATAGGTGCCAGTATGGTTTATAATTCCAGTTATGTTTGTCACTCAGTAGCTTCTGCTTTCAACCCTGTACTGGATACACTTTGAAATAAGTAATACTTAATAAGTAATATTTTAAGCTAAACGGCTTTATCTAATATATAAAATCATTTGGGCTGGAAGAGTCCTACAGTGAAGCACATAGTGCATCCCCTGTTCTAGAATAGTGGGATGGATTTTTATTGTCTATAAAATCCATTCTGGGTGGGTATCTATTCTCAGCCTTCATTATCCCCAGTGATAGCAATTCCACACCCTCCCTTGGCAGCCTTCCCTATTGCTGAACTAGCCTTGCTTATTAATCCTATAATAATACCTTATGTTCTCTAAATATTGAAGCAGTGCCTAAGTTCCCCCTGCTAACTCATTCTTCCCTGCCCACCCCATGAAATGCTTCTAGAGGAGGAATAATTATGTAAGCACACAGCACCAAATGATGTGTTGTGCAGCCTTGTCCTGAGGCATTCCGCAAGGGGCTTGTTAGGATGGACGTTGTCAGTCCATAGAAAATTAAGCTATTAAATCTGCAGCACCGGGGTGGTGATTGAATTGCTTATGCCACTGGGATGAAATTGCTTTGCAGACATATGAATTTCACAGCCAGTAGTGTTCTTCCCTTCCTACGTGCTCTAATTGTAGCATTAAATTAATGCACTGATTTGGGCTATCTTGGCATGTTTTTGTGAATGCGGGGACAAGGGCATTGGCTGGATCTGTCCTAGGAGGGTGTGGTCCAAGAATTGACTCCCCCCACCCTGACAATGGGGATATGGCAGTTAGATAAGGAACATCCTCACCCAATTTTCATCAGTCTGTGCACTATCCATTGTTGGCACTGTTACCTCCTTGACTTTCTTTGACCGTTTCTGAGCTTGCATTTCCAACCTCTGGATGCTTTGCTTGTGCTGGCAAAGAACTTGGGACTTTCTTCAGAGGATTGCTCTTTGGCTGCTGGAGAGCTGAGGTGCTGAAGAGTTCATGTCTTCTCTGGTGTGTATGAAAGCCCAGCTCCTTTGCCTTAGGCTGGGATAAACTCTAACATGCAACTTGCAGCCTGCAGTTCCCCAGTGGGATCAAACTGAAGCTACCCTCTATAGCACTTCACTAGAAAAACTACTCTTGCTTGGCTTTTTCCCCATTCCTGTTACGCTCCTCCTGCCTCCTGCCCCCTGCCCCAAACAAAGTCCTTACCAGTTTATCCCAGGAACACTTCTTTAATAAATCTTGCCCATCCTCAGCTCAGATTTCGTTTGTAGGGAACCCAACTCGAGACACCAGTCCTTGTTCTGTGATCTCCCTCGAATGTGGCAGTCAGACTCCTCAGCCTCATGTGGTTAACTGACCTGATTTCCATAGACCTTTTCCCATGATGAACATCTGAACTGCCCTTCAAATCACAAGTTTTGCGAAAGGGGCTTTTCCATAATAATTCTTTGAGTCATTTGAAATGGCAAAGCTTACTTGGTAGCAAACCCCGAACGGCTCCTCTGTGTGTGTGTGTGTGTGTGTGTGTGTGTGTGTGTGTGTTTTCCTCAAGTGCTGTATCTCTCTTGTGTTCCTTCTGGAATCAGCTTGTTCATCCATTAGAGCTTCTGCTGTGGATTGCCTCTTGCCTCCAGTTAAATTCTCCAGAGGCAGAATTTGTCTGCCTCTCAAACTGGACTGTGAATTCTTTGGGGAATACCTGGTTATCAGAACACCTGACAACCAACTTGTGTGCTGTCTTCTTCTCCAGAGCTGGACAATGGTTGCTTGCTGCCTTCTAACTGATAAAACGACTTAAGTACATTTATGTTTGTGGTGAAGTACTTACGGTCAGTTTGCTTTGATTAGTCAGTTTTGTTCCAGTTTATTCAGCTCAGCTCCTAAAACACTATCTGATTTATCTCTTTTAGGTTTAATAATTTTTAAAAACATTTTATTTATTTATTTGACAAAGAGAGAGAGCGCGCGCACGAGCAGGGGGAGCGGGAGAGGAAGAAGCAGGCTCCTCGCTGAGCAGAGAGCCCAATGTAGGGCTCCATCCCAGGGCCCCGGGATATGACCTGAGCCGAAGACAGTTAAGGCTCAGTTAACCAACTGAGCCACCCAGGCACCCCAAATTCAGTAAAGTTTTTATCCCATACCAGTAAATATCAGAATAAGCAAAGACCAATGGCAAGGTAGAAAGGAAGTGATACATTCGGGGACAAAACAAGAACCAGTTATGATCATCTTCTCAACTGCTTTTGCTCTTTCCCTTCAGTCTTTATCCACAAATAGAACATGTTTTCTAGTCTGTCCTGTGTGTGTTTCTCAAATACTTAGGAACATTTCTCAAGTACGTAGGAATATTAACTGAGAAACATACTTTATTTTAAAAGTGGATATCTTTCCAAGAATGAAAGCTGACCTGAATGTAATGTCTAATTAGACTAGGGGCACCAAGGACAATTTGCCTAGTCATGAATGTTCCAGAAGCTCTGACTGAAATTAAAAGAGCCCACTCACTGTGATGGCAATGTCTTCTTCAGTTCTAAACTCTTTAAATGAATATCTGAAACATCCAGTTATACGCTCTCTTTGTATGTGTGCCCTGTACACAGTTGGTGCTCCTTATATGTTTTTCCCAATTAATATTGAATAAATTAAACAAGGGTGAGACAAATCTGGTACCCTATTTCTTGTGAGTACAAAAACCCATTTTCTAAATACATAATTGATAGCACTGAAAAATAAATAAGGATGTTGTATTTATGTTGCATGTTCCTGCAATCATTAACAGGCTGACTTTGAAATGAGAATTCCAAGTATAATTAAATAATGACATTGTTCTAGGATGACCTCATACCCTTGTAGACTAGCATATGATTTTGCTTATTATTATTTTCCCAACGACTCTCTAAAACATGGGAAATTTTCAGTAACAGGAAATACTGAACATTTTAGTAATAGGAGAACCTAACTTTTTACTCAGTGACCATGTACTTTCCCCCCCCCCATTTGGTATTAGTATATGTGGGGGTGCCTGGGTAGCTCTGTCAGTTAAAACGTCCAGCTCTAAATCTTAGGTCGGAGCATGATCTCATTGTTGTGGGATCAAGCCCCATGTTGGGCTCCATGCTCAGCCTGGAATCCGTTTGAGATTCTCCCCCTCTCTCTTCCCCTCCCTCTGCTCATACCTGTGTGCTCTCTCTCTCAAAAGAAATAAATTCTTTTAAAAAATTTGTTTATGTGTGTGAGGATATAATCTATGTGTATAGTAATATTTTCACATACTATATTTGTATCTGAGAGAAAAGAAGTAAAACAGTCTTGGCAAACTCCCAAACTGTTACTTAGTGTATCTTTAAATCAGTTGTCTGCCGCTGTCATGGAATGACGCTACCTGGTAGATTATGTCCTTTGTTCTTATGACTAAAGGTGAAATAGTCAGTGGCCATTGGCATCCAGGACTCTCTTAGGGTTTTCTGCCCAATTCGGAAGCAGTTGCAATAGAGCACAGTAACACTGAGTGTGGGGTAAGTGACTTAAAGAAGTCATGGGGCTCCATAGAAAATATACATTAAAAAAATTACACTCCATGCACTCATGCACTCATTCTTCTTTAACTCTAGACTGTATTGGAGAGAGGGCAGTCAAATCAAAACAAAACTACTTTCAATCTATTGGAAAATTTAACTCTTTAATTTATAATGAAGCTACACTTAAGACAATTAGCAATAGTCCCTGTTCTCTGTTGGCACTTTCCCCTCTAAATGGGGTGCGTGAATATTGAAATATTCAAAAAAGAGTGAGGCATGTGACTAAGTTGTGTCCCCAATCGTGCAGTTGTCGATTTAAGAACAGAGAGGTTGCCTTTGTTATTTCCTTGTAACTAGGCTGTGTGATCTTTGACATAAATGACAGCTCTTATAGGCTAGTCTGACAACCCTGTTTAGTTTTCTTTTCTGTGAGGAAAACCACCCCTAATTCAGTGGAGCAAGGCAATAGGATAAAAGGACAGTCAAGAGCTTAGTGCTTCATCAGAAAGACCTGGATTTGTATCTAGCCCCACGACCTTGAGCAAGCTGTACACTTCTGTGTCTTATTTTCCTCATCTGTGCAATGGAACTATATTAGGGAGTTATTGTAAGAATGAAAATCAGAACAATTATGTCAAAAATGCTGAACACAGTACCAGACACCTAGCATGTGCTCCTTTCCAGTGTCCTCGTTAATAATACGGAGAAGAGTAGAGTCCCCATTGTTCGCCTGTCCTTTTGTTTTTATTAGCATGATTATGATCCAAGCTTTTCCCAATTCCTGTTTGCAATGCAAATATGATTTAGTGGTTCTCATTCATTCCGTGATTGAAAGTAATGATGTCTTCAAGCACATGCGAAAATTAGGAGGCTAGTCTGCTTGGAATTATTTTCTATTCCTAATTTTGATTAAATATTTTCTTAAAGTAATCTTTTGCATTATTTAACAGTTTGTTTCCACCCATCGTACAAGGAAGTTTGTAAGGACTCTCAAGTCTATATTTTTAAGAAAGAAAAAGCAGTCTGTTTTTATATCCACGTTAATAGTGTTTTGCTTTTGTTGTTTTCCGCAGCTGTGAGGTAGCAGATGATAAATCAAAAACTAATATTTCCAACTATCTCAAAAAATAAAAGTCTGTGACAGACTAAATATGGGCTAAATGAGGCTTATGGATGATTTGTTCTAATTAGATATAAGGTAAATGTTCCTGCAATTGCGACTTTTATTAAAGTCAGAACATGTGGTGGTTCAAGCTTTCCCGCATTGCCCTTTTAAAAAATCATTTGAAAATATTTTGGGTCTGCTGTCGCTGAGACAATATGGCTTGGCAGTATATTGGTAACTTAATAAGCTCACCACATTTGTCATGCAGAAACTGTTCTCTATACGCAAAGCTGTCAGACAGATTGAGTATATAATTCTTCTTCGCATGAAATAATATGATAAAACTCCAGTATCAAATTGAATGCTGTACTAGCGTTTGGAATCTTTCATGCATAGGTTGGAATTGTTTTACAATGGAAGTATTGTTTGATGACAAATACTCTTTTTGTAGCATTCATCAGTTACATTTTAATAGCAAGCATTATCCTCCTGACTGGAGGTCTGCCTTTTCTGCTGTTAACAAACTGGAAAATAAATCTCCTTCTCAGTTATGCTGGACATTTTTTTAATGGTTAACTGCTACCATTAGACTAGTTCATCAGTGTCGTAGGTGCTTCCGTTCGTCCCACAAAAGCCGAACATACCTGACTTTGCCAGTTTTGTGATAAAGCAGATGATATTTACCTCCTCCTTGATTTTGATTTAATCTCCATTGATAATGCTAATATAATATTTTAAGTCTCAGCCCACCACAGAGGAGAATCGTATGTGGTATGGACCTACATAAGGCGTATTGGCACGAGCAGGGGGGGAGAATCAGCAGCTCTTGTGGCCAGAGCCCCTGTAGTAAATTCTAGAAGGTCTGGCTTTTGCATTTTGTTCGGTGGTGGACATCCTCAAAAAACTGGCCCACCCATGTCAGTTTCAAGGGGCTAAAAGGGAAAGAAATCGCTACAAATATGCACAAAGCAAATGTGCTTAAAGCAGCTCTCTGCCAAGCAAGTTCCTGTTACAGAGTGGCCCCGTGCCAAAGCTCTTCCAAGCACTCTGCTGCTACTTAATGTATTTGGTATGTGGGAGAAACTCGTAACTCTGGGACGGCCCATTCATTGTACAACGTCTGTCACGTCTGAAGTGTGAGCATTCCAAAGCCAAAGCGTTGCAGCCACCCAACTCAGAGCTCCACAGGGAGATGGGTTTTCACAGCAGAAGGTTTAAATGGAGTAAAAAGAGACCAGAAAGTACATTGGAGAAATTTGTGAAGACCTCTCCCTCCTTCCCCTCTCCCGTTCCCTCTCTCTCTCTCTCCCTCCTCCCTCCATTCCTTCCTAAGTTTCCTTCTCCCTTTTCTCTTCCTCACCGCCCTCCTCCTCCCTCTCCCTGCCCCTCACCCCTCCTTCCCCACAACTCCTCCCTCCCTTCCTCCTAGCCTCCTCCTGCCTTCTCTTTGATTTTGTTTTTTATTCTGTTTTATTTTTGAAAGGACCTCTGTTCTAAACGCATTAAAAATTATTATAAAATATTCATGGAGGTACTTAGGCCTGGGCTTGGCTAACCTTGATTTTTCAGCTGATCAGCCTTTCTGGTTTTTCTTAACAAAGGAAAACCAGATTTTTTGTATCCCATAACTTCATAGTGAAGCTTCCATCTGGAATGAATTCGGAGTCTTTAACAAATATGTGTTCTCTATTCAAAAACCATCTAAAAATAGTGCTCAAACAAGTAAGAAAAAATATTTTGACATTTTCTTCATGTTTTGTGTGGTAAGCACAGTTTGAAATGGGCTTTCTGTTAATTTTCTCAGGCTTAAGAGTTGATATGCTTTGGGTGCGTGTACAGTCTCTTCTGCTCAAGGATGCTTTCTGATCCAAAATATAATACAGCACTTGTGTTTGTTAGCAAGGCATCACACTTACCAAAAGTCAACCTTCACATAAAACTCTACTACAGGTATCTGAATGAAATGGGCCATCACAGTCTGCTGACCCATGCCAATACAGATTTTTCTTATGTAGTTTTACGTGAAGAAAAGCACAGCCAGCCTATGAGGTTGTGTTCGCAGCCCAAAGGACAAACCATCCTGGATGGCGGGGACTTTAGTACCGGACCAGAAGACTGCCTACAAGGAAGTCTGAGCCCGTCTTAGAAACATAACCACTCCTATAATTTGTTAATCACCTGCCATGCGTTGGACATCATGGAAGTGACTTTATATACATCTTTCCATTCAATCCTAAAAGGAAATTATTAGTCCCCCTATGATCAGGAAACTGAAGCTCAGAAAGTTTAGCAGATTGCCAAAGGTAAGCTCAGATCAATACTAGAAGGCTGATAAATACTAGCAAAGATATTCAAACCCAGGCCTGATGGTGTCTACTCTGCCTTTGTTTTCACGCTCAGGAGAGGAAAAAGTTGCACGATCGTGAACCTTTTGGCCAAATCCAGATTTAAATAATTAGAAAGAAATTAAGATCAGATACCATGTACCTTCTTCCTTTCCCTGGCCTTCTCACACTATTTGATGGGTTAAAGCATAGCTTTGGAAAATCTGAAACTGTGTTTTTGAAAAGTGCTATTGTTATAATTTTATTGTGACATGTTTACAATTCTAAAGTGGATGGACATTTACAGAGATGTTTATAACTTAATGAAAACATTGCTATCACAGTATTAACTTCTAGCCATCCAGCATATCATCCTAGAAATAGCTGATAAAAAATGAGGAAAAATTCTCCCAGCTGATCGAAACTATTTTTCCTATTAGAGAAATGGTCACTGTGTGGCCTGAGTGATCCACGGTCTTAGGAATATGCTACAGAAAATTATGTTGTAGATTTCTGTGTGTTCTGATGTTAGTTAGATGTAGCTGCATAGAACCAAGGGCTGATACAAGGGTGAAACCACATTATAAACCTAAGGCACAAATGCAGAGCAACCTCACAATACCCCTAGTCTGTACAGTGCTTCATGTTCCCAGGATCATATTTTGCAAGGGACATATATTGCAAGGTTGATTTTTTTCTAAAGTACGTTTACGGTACAAAATAGTATCTGATCATTGTATTTTAGGAAAAAATTAGCTATTTGAAAAACGAACAAGTTCACTGACTACCTGATAATCTAGGTTAGAATGGTATACATGGAAGGAACTGAGGCTTTTATTTTGGCCTCCCCATTTTTGAGATGAGGAAACTGAGTCCCCACACTATTCAGGAATAAGCCCAAGGCCTAAGGACAGTTAAAGATGGAAGGAGCTGGGAACAAGCAAAAAAACACCTGCTTTGGTCTGTGCTCTTACCTCTGACTAGTGTTTGGCCTTCTTTAAGCTTTTTTTGAATAAGCTTCACATCTGTTTTGTCTTTGATTCACATTCCTTTTTATGTGCCAGATAAAATATGGAATATCAATCCAGCATCTTAAATATCATAAATGAGTCTTAGAATGCATTCTATACCTCATCTGCAAATTATGGAAAACCAAATAAAACGTTTCATACTTCACAGATTGATGTCAACACATCACAAGGCACAATAGAAGAGTCATTGGCTTGCTGTCAGCCCAACACTATGTCCTCCGTACACTGTAGAATAGAGTCTCTCCATGACAGGATTAGAGCAGTAGTTCTTAGAGTGCAATGCCCGGACCAGTAGGTTCAGCATTATCTGGGAACTTGTTAGAAAGGCAAATTCTCAGACGCCTCCTTGGACCTACAGAATCAGGAACTCTGTGGGTGGGGACTGGCAACCTGTGTTTCTAAAGCTCACAAGCTAATTCTGATGCACATTAATATTTGAAAGTTGCTGGTATATTTATACTGGCGCAAAATACAGCCTGCCTTCCTCCCTCCCTCCCTTCCCTCCCTCCTTTCCCCCTTCCCTTCCCTCCTTCTCTCTTTCCTTCCTCCCTCCCTCCCTTCTTCCCTCCCTCCTTTCTTCCCTTCTTTCCTTCGTTCGTTCATTCCTTCCTTCCTCCCTATTACATACGTACCTTACATTTTTGTTTTTGCAGAGTTAATGCCTTTTAAATATATAGTTATTACATAACCACTATATCAACCGTGAGTCTGCAATGTAGTTCAGAGCCAACTTTGTCACCCCTTTGTGGATCAGTAGACTAGCATCATCAGTTTTGATATGACTCTTGCAGGGTGTTTCCTTTGCTCATTTCAAAAGATTGCCTCCCCTGTTTGTCTCTGCCGCATTACTGCTAATTGGCCTCTCTGTTGGCAGGCTCCACCAAGAGGACAGCCATTGTAGGCTGGGCGGCTCGTCCAGACCCTTTCATTCTTGCTGTTCTCTCTCTGCCTATGATCCCTCCCAGGCAGGAGTGTGGGAAGGGATGATTTAGTTGGGAAAGCCTGCATTCTCTAGACCCCCTGCCATAATTCTTCTGGAGATAAGTAGGGAGACATCGTTCCTCAAGCTCTAGACCTAAAGTCCCTTTTTACCAACACTAAATTCATGTCATTATCCTTGTCTGGCTGAAGAAAGACTAAGACAAATGGCATTTGCAAATGGAAAAATCTTGGGGGCAAGGGCTTTGGAGTGTGCCTAATAAGAGACCACTTGTTCTCTCTGTCAGTGCTTCCTGTGTGATGTGAGTGCCTGGAAGTGGCTGCAGGTCCTCACAGATGCAGAATTTCTGATCTCAGTTTCTGATCTTTGGTTGTCCAAAAATGGCTGGAGAGCACTGTGTTGCAGAATCATTAATCATTATTATTAAGCAGTGGGAGAGGAGAGAGCTTCATGGCTGTTATTTAACTCCTAGCAGCCCCAAGAAATAGATAGGCCTCAAGTAAAATGTATCTTTTTTTTTTTTTTTTTTTTTAAAAAAAANTGTCAGGAAAGTCACATCTTTCTAGTGGTGTTGTGGGGGGGGGCAGTGGTATTAAATAAACAGTTGCCTCCCAACTGAAGTTCCAAGAATTCTAGCAAGAGCCTCTATCTAAGATGATATGTTCCTGACAAATCAGAGATGCCAGAAATTCCTTTTATAGAGACAGAGGAAAAATGAATAAATTAGAGGAAGGCCTGAAGTAAAAATGCCTTGAGAAGAGATGTACTGTTGACTTAGAATCACCAAATAGTACAGACCTCTGATTTCAGATGATGCTCTGGGGAGGGGAGGGCACATTTTGTTACTTGCAGGAAAGAAGAAAATTAGAGCACCCACGAAGATGACCACCAAGGCAAGAGATGGTGCAGAAAGATGAGATAGAGCTGGACATAAACATTATATCTTGCATTTTTTTTTGCTGAGGACAAGTCTACTGACAGATTCCTTCTGTCAAAGCAATATTCTCCAAGCAATGGGCCCGACCCTTAGAGAAACACCAACCACACGTAGGAACAGATTTAACCAAGTTTGTCTGTATTCCCCCAGGACCGGCTATATAATTTGAAGGTGCAGTGAAAAATGATAATGTGAGGACCCTTGTTCAAAAATTGCTACGAATTTCTGGATGGCAGAAGCAGACAATGAAACCAAAGGTGGCGTTGTTCTAACTAAGGAGCCTCATGAACAAGCCTCAAGCCCACGAAGACTATCTTCCCTTCACTAATTTTTCCAAAATATCTCCCCCTTTTTTTCTCCACTGCTGTTGTAGCACCACTGGAGTGCTGTCTTATGACAGAATGAGATTTTGTTTAAGTGTTTTTTCAACATCATGTATTAAAACTCTCCCTTGACTTAAACAGCAGTTTTGAGAATGGGGGGAATATCTTCTCTCGTGGGCACATCAATTGAAAGTTGAACGTATCTCAAAATCTGCCTCTTCTTCATATTCTTTTTTTTTTTTTTTAAGATTTTTATTTATTTATTTGACACAGAGAGAGAGATTACAAGTAGCAGAGAGGCAGGCAGAGAGACAGGGAGAGGAGGAAGCAGGCTCCCTGCTGAGCAGAGAGCCCGATGCGGGCCTCGATCCCAGCACGCTGAGATCATGACCTGAGCCGAAAGCAGAGGCTTTAACCCACTGAGCCACCCAGGCGCCCTCTTCTTCATATTCTTTATAGCATTAATTCCAAGCTTGTATTAGTGAGATTTGACAAAATGCTGATTCTTTTCTTCTGTTCAAAAGTCAAGTGTTCTTAGAGGAGAGGAGTACGTTTTGCCCAAATCCATCATATCAAATGCAAAGCTCGTCTTATCACAAAATCTCCTGACACTGATTCTACTTTTTTTCCCCCCCTGGAAATTTTTTTTATTTTTATTTATTATTATTATTATTATTATTATTACTATTATTTGCCCCAGGGGTACAGGTCTGTGAATCATCAGGCTTACATCTTTCACAGCATTCACCAAAGCACAAACCCTCCCCAATGTCCATAACCCATCCACCCTATCCCTACCCTCCCACCCCCCAGTAACCCTCAGTTTGTTTTGTGAGATTAGGAGTCTCTTATGGTTTGTCTCCTTCCCCATCCCATCTTGTTTCATTTTTTTTCCCTCCCTACCCCCCCATAACCCCTGCCCTGCCCCTCAAGTTCCTCATATCAGAGAGATCATATGATAATTTCTCTGATTGACTTATTTCGTTCAGCATAATACCCTCTAGTTCCATCCACGTCGTTGTGAACGGCAAGATTTCGTTTCTTTTCTGATTCTACTTTTTAAGAGGTGGTCAAATATCTCCATTTCCTTCACATGCTCTGTTTTTTGCTTTGCTTTGCTTTGTTTTTTGGTTTAACACGATAATTCTGTAAGTGTTTCAGTGGCATAACAGAAATAATAACAAAGTACATTTTGTGTTTTTGATCATCTCATATCTTTTTAAGAAATAGAATAAGATGAAACCTTTTTGAATAGATAAAAAGCTACCTTTCTCTGATGCTTTCTAATCATATTTTTTTAATTTAATCATAATCTCCTATGTCTTAGTAGTTTGCCACCTGTGAGATATCATTGTCATAAGCGCCATGCTACCCTTTCAGTGAATAGTAAGAGCTAACCACTGGCAATAATCCTTTTGGCTCATTAGAGGGAAATAAATAAATAGTGCTTTTATATACAGGCATGTATAAAGTAAATAAGCAGTAAAATATTTCATTTATGATATAGTAATTAAGTTTAGAACTACTAAGTTCATAAAAGTGATATTAAGAAATACCAAAGAATTCAAAATGTTTCAAATTTCCTCTCATTTAGTTTTCAACAGTTCTTTGAAATAGATATTATTATCCTTTTTACAAAGGAAGAGTTTCAGGGAAATTAAGTTATGTTGCCCATTTTCACTCATTGGAGTGTTTGAATGCAGGTCTATATTAATTCTAAAATCCATACTCTTTTTCCATACCACTCTACAGTCTCAAGTAAAACATTTTTACTCTTTTTCTAAGTATTTCTATTCTATTATCCCTCTTTATCCCCACTATATTATGTTTAGTAAGCCATGCAATAAACACCCAGTTTGGCCAAGTTCAGGGAAGTGAGGTGACTTGTCTGAGCTTGCTCCGTTCTTTAGGGATTTATCAGAGATTAGAATGCTGCCGAGATGACCCCAGCTCTTTATAGCCCTAGACCATGCAAGCTCTGCTTAGATTCCTCTCCTGTTACTTAACTCCCATCATCTAAAATAATTATTACCCTCAAACAAGGAAGTAACTATAGCTATTTTTATTCTGAGAATGTAGAACTCAGCTCTTCATTTCAGGGACCATGCCAAACACTGCTAATTGGATTTCATTTAATTGGATTAAAACCAAAGAGGCATATTTACCCCCTCTTGTCTGTGTAACTTCACCCTTCTTCTTTAATCTTCATAAAACATCATGTATTTGGTAAGATAGCATTTTGGGGACTGTAACTGGAGTAGCTGGTGACTCTCAAGAAGTCTGAAAGTAATAATCATTTCTGGCATAATAGGGTGATACATTCTCACAGTAATAAATTGAGAAGAGACTGTACTGAATTCTGACGTCATTTCTAAAGATGGAGGCTACAAATGTGTACAGAAAATAGATACTTGGCTTCTTCGCCAGCCGACTTAGTGGCTTATCCATGAGGATTTGAGACTTAGTTCTCTCTACTACTTACTCATAAGTATAGTAAGAAACCAACCATTATAAAATCAACTTTGGAAGCAATTTCCAATGGATGGAAAGTGGTGAATCTTTTATTGGTGTTAGTATGTTTTTAGATGGCTTATTTTTGGATTTGGAATATGCAAAAAAAATTAATTTCCTTGTACCTTACCCATTGTTGTGTGTTAATCTGTTTTTCTGTCTCATTTCTATTTGAAAGCTAGGAATCATTGAAAAGAAAGTATATTTTAAAGTAAATCTTTACAGATCACAGTAAAATAATTGGCTAACTTACGATTTATATCAGAAACACACAATGGATTGATTAGCTGTATGCCTGGGATATTACCAAGTGAGTGAGGAATCCATTTCCATAATTGTCAAAAATATGATAACCTTGAACCTTATGTTTTGCTCCTATTTTGACCAATTGCATAGATAAGTGTGTGTTAAAATTTATAAATTGTGATTTAATCAGGCAGTTTTCACACGTTGTAGAAATAGTTTATGCATTTGAGGAAGAGTTGGAGAAGGTCCCCTTAAGCCCCTTTTCACTGTAAAATTATAATGCAATAAGCCTAGGTTTGTAAGACAAAGACAGTGTGGAAGAACCAGCAAGAAGTTTTGTTGGGCTAATTTACTGGTGGGAAAATGGATTTACTGCCTTGCATTAAAGTGGAGACTAAAATTTTAATCAGATGAATGTTATGTATTATATATTTAAGCTATTTTAAAAGGCTGTTAGGGAATTAGTTTCTCATGTAATTGCTGTTCAGAAAAACAGTTTCTGAAATGATGAAAATTTTATATTAGATGTAACTAGATTCATTAATATGCTCACATCCATTTTTTTATATGATAAAGCAACATGTAAAAACAACTTAAGAAAGAATATACATGAGTCCAATAGTGGTTATGATTTCTGGTCCGGGTGAACTATCTTTTGGAAATGAACATAAAAGATGTATTTTGAGACTTCTTGGTCTCTTAAAATGTAGCCAGTTACTTGCAGAAACTATGTGTTTCCTACTTTAGCCATACCAACATTGATAAATGTTGCTAAGTCTAAACAAAGTATTTTCATTGACAAAGAAGAACAATGCAGTTTAAAAATCTTACGTTTTTTTGGTCAGAGTGAGTAATTTGAGGAACTTTCAAAATAAGTTTTACTACATGAAAGATTCTTTTACATATCTGTCTATATTTTATAGTTTCTCTTAAGTAAATGGCTATTATTTTCTTGTTTTTATGAAAAAATTTTTCTTTGTACACAATATCAAGCCAGAGAAAAAATGTTCCTGACTTCAAAGATAGATGCTGATATTTTCCCCAATGGATTATCACTTACATCTTCTCAGGAATGTTGGTGAATTGAAAGCACCAGGGAAAGCTGGTTCTAACTCATTGTTCCTCAAAAACACCTAGTGGAATGGGCTGCAGGCAGGTCCTTTCGTCTCCATCATTGCTGTTCTTTACTACAATGATTTGTTTACTCAGAACCGTGCTGCAACCATACATAAGTTGTGCCCCCATTTCACAGATAGGAGCATGGGGGAGTATGCAACAGTTCAGGTACTTGCCCAAGGTCATACAACAATGGGTGGCAAAGCTGGGCTTCGAATGTAGGTCTCTGTCCCAAATCTGTCATTGCCAATACCAATCTCAGACAGAAGAGATCACATTCTTTCTCTTCCTTCCTCCCTTCTGTGACTCATCCTTTTGTCCTTCCTCTTTCTCTTCTTTCCCCCCTTCCCTTTCTTTCTTCTTTCCTTTCTTGGGTCCTTCCATTAAAGCAAAGAAACCAAACGCCCTCATGTTTGTAAATGGAAGCCTTTTCTTATCATTTTTATCCATCCATTATTTTTGAAGGCATACTGGAGACCAGGTACTGTGCTGGGCCCCATGGAGGGCTAAACAGTTTTGAATATTATCACAGTACACTGTGATCTGTAGAGCTTTATCACACAATAGCAATCGTTTGATTCCTGGAAAATATAAGGCACTGTCTCCTAAAAACTCACATTTTCCTTAACTAAACAGGGGCAAATTAAAATTGTCCTTGGTTCTGTTTCAGTTCAGCAGTTCTGAATCTCCTTTTGGGAATTGCTAGTAGAGAGCAAGTTCCCAATCATAGCTACTATTTTTAGTTTCATAAGGACTATTGTGTCTATAAATGGTATTCCCTTTGTTGAGGCTAATGTCTTAAATGCAGGCCAAAATCAATTAGCTATTATGTGTAACCAGGCTACCCATTAGAAAGGTAGCATTTCTCTTTTGTATATGCTGCCAGTATTTGGCACTTAAACCACAGGGTATGGAATTGAGATGGTGACTGTTGCTTTTCTGGAAGTAGCTTAAACCAACGATTTTCGTGTATGTGTTTCCCTTTCTCTCCTCCGAGAAAGGATAATTTAAATTTGACAACATTTAATCACAGAGGAAATAAATAAAATAAGTTGTTTTGCAATCCCTCCCTAAAGGATTTCTCCAGAAAACACAGATACCCCCAGTGGCGGTTGTCTCTTACCTCCTGGCTCAGCACCTGCAGATTTGTCTGCTGGAGAGTTAAGTCCGACAGGTCTTCTCTCAAAGGACAATACGAGTGTTAATTAACAAATGTCGAATTTCAACCATCCTGCAAACACCACTTAGCCAACTGCGATGGCAGCAATATTTGTCTTGTTAAAGACCCTGAAGTTAAATTACTGCTATACTATTTTCCTTCAAGGCCAACTTGTTAGTTATGGTGGAAGTGAGCTATTGCCTGGGGTCTCCTCATTCATCTGGACTTCCCTTTATTATTTTAAATGAGCTCATGAACGTAGGGACTGCAATTTGCATGCTTTGTTTGATGAATTCTACCTGACAGTCCTGTCTATGATTTTCCTTGTGAGAGGAACAGAAAGACTGAAAATGAGTGAATTGTCTCTTAAAAACTCATGGTTTTATCTACTTCCGTCACAGAAATGTGAGATTTAAATGTTCCTGAGTTAAGGAAGGTTTGGTAACAGGAAACAGGAAGTCTTATAGTCTAACATTTTTGAAGGAAGATGGGTATTTTTTTCTTTCACTCTTTCTTTCTTGCCCCCACCCTTTTTTATTTCTGCTCTTCAGTTACGCTTTACTTAAAACTTTGATTTCTCCTATTGGTTTTATGGGGATTCCTCTGAAAGACATCAAATGCCTCCCTCCATAGGAAGCTCTTTCATAGGACCCAGTTCTTTTCATCTGTGTGTTTTACTTGACTTGCATGTGGTTTTCTCATCCAAATGTAAAGCCCATCATGCTCTAATGCAGCTTACTAGAGTCTCCTTGAAAATGCATGTTGTCAGACTTATGTGTGGGTCTGATGTTTTAAGCGACAGGCTGACGATCCATGGCCAGAGGAGACCATTAAGGAAAGAGGTTTGATTGAAGTCCTGACACAGATGTTGATGGCATAGTTAAAATGATTAATCTGGAGTAAGAAAAGTGTTTCAAACTAATTAGAAAAATGGGTTGGTCATAGCACCAGACTGTACTTCAAGCCAGGGGAAGCCAGCTTTTGAAACAGGCTGGAAAAGTCAAGATATGTTCAAATTGTGTCCTTTTTTAATCGAAAGGATAGTGCACCATTAAAAACTGTGAGTCACATTTGTATTGATGGTTTTTCTGTGAGTCTTTAGGCCTCTTACCTAGGTCGATTTTGCAAATTTGTTGACTGGGATTATGGGTACAGGCATGTTTAAGAAACAGAATGTGTGCATACCTGGATTGGCCCATATTAATGTAAATGAACTCTCAGTCCAAAGGACCGTGTATTTACTTGCTTGCTGCTACTTTAGGAGAACACAACATAAAAAACACTACAGAAGACCTTGCACATAGTAGGGCTCAATAATTACATGTGTGATGAAGCAGCCAAATGATGCTTTTGCATATGGTGAAAAGATAAGACCATGACATTTTGTTTCCAGTTTATGCTTTGGTTTGGTTGACCATTTCTGATGTCTTGTGAACTCCAGTGAAGGCAATTAAATCTTGTCAGAACCTCTGAATTACCTTGGATGGATCAGATTGAGGATTATTAATGAGCATTGGCAGCGGCATATTTTCAGGTCTTTCAGGTCTTAGACCACTAAGTTAAAATTTTTCTTAGCTTCTAGAAAAGCTAATGTTTGATACTGTAGAGTTGGCACTCCCAGTGCATAAAGAAAATATTACATAAAAGCATTCCTTTGGCCTGCCAACATAACATCTCAAGAGCTGTTGACTGTAACTTTCTAACTAAGAGTATATGAGAAATAAGTTCTTGCCATTTTTCAGGTTTTCCTTCTCTTTGTGTTCTATAAAGCCTAGTGGTGGATTTTTCAGTTAATGCCTTCAGCTACATGAAAAAGGAGTTTCACCAAGAATGTTGGGAATTCCTTTGGTGCCCAAAACGAAATATGAGGACTCTGGAGGCTGATGAGAGAAATGGAAAATGGGGAAGCCTTAAACATCATACCAGTTCCTGCAATTTGCTTCATTTTCTTTTAAAAATGAGATCTGAAATTCTTTGAGAATTGCTTTCTTTTTTATGAAATATAAGTTAACTTTCTAGCACTTTCGAGTTTAATGCAAGTTAATGTCCTTCAAGTGACAGATATGGGTATATAAATGCACTCATTCTAGGTCCATAAATTTTAGATACTTAATACATAGACTCCATTTGTTGCATGCAGTATGTAAACTAAAATTGATAGGAGAATAGGTAGGTTAGGAACCTGTTTTAATTTAATAAAACTAAACAGACTTGTAATTATTTTAAATTATAGTCTATTTTGTATATTCTTGATAATTAAAGTTATTATCTATGGGATATGCGTGTGTGTGGGGCTGTATCTGTGTATGTGCCTGTGTGTGTGTCTGGGTGTGTGTGTTCATGATAGGGAAAAAGTGGCCTCTTGGGAAGAATGGCATTTTGACGAATCACAGGAAATAGTAAATTATGTGGATTCCACACAGTTCCCAAGGCTATGACAAAGATTTTACCTCTGAAATTCATGAACCAAATCCGAAGGGAGCATGGATGGAATTACAATTCCAATGGTTTACTTTGGGAGGAGTACAGGGTGGGAACAGAATTAAATTTTCTGTTTATTTCTCCAAACAAAACCCATTGTGATAGCCACCCTCAAGAAGGAGAGAAATGCAAACTTTTATGATACATTCTAGCCATGCGAAGCACAGAAGCATTTATTTAACATGATGCGGGCCTTAAAAAAGTTTAAGTTAGTGATCATAATAACTTATTCAAAACATTTCAGGAAAAAAACAGAACTGTACTGAGTAAGGTTCACTATATACATCCCATGTAATGAAGTAAACAGTAATATGTGAGGGTTCCAGATTTGTCCATACTTGCAATATACTGAGTCTCTTTATAAATACAGTTTTTTCCTTCAGTTTTCTTGTTTTCTTCTCATTTGAAGTCTTTCAGTTCCCTTGTCAATTAAGCTAATTAAGGCTGAAACTAATTCCCCAAAGGGAATATTGAACTAAAACATTTCAGGCAAAATCATTTCTAAGACTTTTAATCTAGTCAAGAAATATTAATAATATGAAAGTGGGGTTATGCATAAAAGGAAAGCTATAAAATGCAACATTGTTCCTGGTGCATATAGTCGGACAAAACACTGCATTTACTGTCTCCAGAAAATGAAAGTTAATTTATGCAGTTCATCAACAGGCTTTATTATAGCACCGCATATTTGTGGTAGACCTAAGGCCGTGGGAACTTTTCACTTTTGACTCCACTCCTCTAGAAAAAAAAAAATGTCAAATCAAATCACTCTTTATTTTTAAAAAGGAGTACAATACCATAATGGACATATAGTTTATAGTCTTGGCTTTTCATTAATAAGTTAAGTAGCAGTTGGCAAAAAACAAAAGTCTTAAACTCTCTGAGCTCCAGTTTCCTCCTAATTGAGGTCACAGGGATTCAGGGTAGACTTTAAGTAGTAAATTGAGGCTGGCTTCAGAAATGAGAATGTGCAGTTCTCATCCAATAATCAATCTTTAATAAAAATGTAGATTAACAGTCAATTGCATCCCTTCCTCCAGATCAAGTCTACAGAAGAACGCACTCTTGACCATAGAGAGGGAAACATGGCTGTCTTTTCTGTCTTTTGCCGCCAGCAGTTTACCTCCTCCCTCAGCCTGTGGACTCTCACTTCTGACCCTGCTCTCCTGTCAAAGTGAGAGGGATGAGGCAAAGGAGAGGTGGGAAAGGCAGGGGTGTTTTTACTTGACCTCGGCCTTGAGATGGCCTTGCATTCTCTTACCAACTCTCTATCTGTGTGAGAACTTTCTCAGCCTCTTCAGAGGCCTCTACTGTGAATGTTTGAAAGCACCACTGTGACATTGATGATACATTTTTCTCCAGCTGTCTTCTCTGTCCTTCGCCCCCAGGAGGTGCAGTCTATAAATTCTCTTTGTAGGAGTCTCATTAGCCTCCCAGCAGCTCTCCTGGCCAGGAGACACATAGGCTTCAGCCTGGCTCTTGTTTCATCTCCTCTGGAACCCACATCTTGTCCATGGAAGACACTCATCCTTGACTCCAACAAAGTCAGTGTACAGGTCAATCCCAGTGCACCCACACTCTCACTTTGTGCCCAAAGCAGCTTGACAGCTGCACACGTGGTCCTTTACATTTCCTGAGTCAGGGTCCAAACATAGTCCATTTGGCCCTCCTGTCTCAGAGGGAGAACACTAAGCTCTTGAGTACTTTCAAAGCTCCTCTTTCTCCACTTGAGTTGAGGGGGAAGCACAGAATAACTTTCTCTAAACCAATCTTTTCCACAGGTCCTTCTTCCATGTCTGTTTCCTTGGCTTGCATCATTTTGTAACCTTCAATGTATAATTAAGGCCAGCTGGCCAGCTTCCTATCATACTACTCTGACATTTTACAAATGCTATTGCATGTTGTGCCTTACAACTTACGTAGCTCTCCACTATCCATTCTATCTTGGTACTTCAGTTAGAGGAATCAAATTTAACATACTGTTGCAAATGATTTAAATTCTGATATTCCATTCTTAATATTCAGAACTTCTTAATATTCCATTTTCTTTTTGTGAATCTACCCAGTGAGTTCCTATTTACTTCTATGAGTCTAGCTGTTCGTTGTAAACATTTTTAAAAAGATTTTATTTATTTATTTGACACAAGCAGGTGGAGTGGCAGGCAGAGGGAGAGGGAAAAGCAGCCTCCCCTGAGCAGGGAGCCTGATGTGGGTCTCAATCCCAGGACCTTGGGATCATGACCTGAGCCAAAGGCAGACGCTTAACCCACTGAGCCACCCAGGTGCCCCCATTTTAAACATTTTTTAAAGTAAGGGGATTTAAAAACAAATGTCATTATAAAGTTGTGACTAAGAATTAGGGATGAATATAGTCTTATCAGTTAACACAGCTGATTATTCATTTTATTTTTGCAAGTTGAGCCTTCAGTTGAATTAGGATTCGTTCATTTTAGAGATGACCAATTTATTTACAAATGTCCCTAGGTCTGGATTCATGTACATGCAACAGAAAATTCTATAGGTAAATTTCAATTAGTTTATCCCATATAAAGTGAATGAAAAGTTAATTCAATCTTAAAATGTCTTCATTTGACAAAATTACCCTGAGATCTTATAGATCCAAGGTTCTGCAGAAGATGGTACAGGAACAGTGAAGACGGGTAGAACTAAAATGCTTCCATCCTGGACAAAGCTTATGGTTTGCTCTAAGACAAGGTAGTTGTCTAAGATGAACCTGAATATCACACATGTGGAATGGTTTAGTTTCTTCTGGGTGATAATCGATTATTTGGATAAATAACTTTAAATATCATATTAACTGGTGTGTTTTCTGTTTAATATCATGAAATATAAAGAGGAACAAAAAGGATCCATAATCCACTGTACTTGTAATGCCTTTAACAAACAACAAACAAAATAAAATAAAATAAAAATATATACGCATGTTTAGACAATTTTGATAGGATGGAAAGCTAGGAAAGGAAAGTGAACATCTTTTATCTTGTGTCCTGTTCCCTCTTCTCAAATCTGTCTAACAGTTCTTGCCTGTTCTCCCAGGGAATTAATATACACATCTTTATATTTGCATATATGTATATAAAGTTATTATTATAGATATGCAGATACCAACTTGCTTACTTGGTTTCTTTCCTCTTTCCCATAGTTCTCTACCTTTCTGTTTATCTTACAGCTTTACTTCATTCTTTTTAATAGCAGTAGTATATTTCTTGCTATTGAGATATGTTGCCAGATTATCTTATATCTTGATGATTAAGTTATGACATGATAGTGTTCTCAATCAGTATATTCTTGCTGGATGCTTTCATTGGTAATACAAACAATGACTGATGAACATTATTATGTGTATATCTTTATGAATCTAAGGATAAATACCTAAGAGTTTTAATCTGAAGTCAAAAGAACCCAGAGTTTTCTGTGATATTTGGAGAGATAGCCAACTTGCCCATAAGAAATGAGGCACACATTTATACTTTAACTAGTATTTGAGTCTGTGTTTTCTCGTAACTTCTCTAGAACTTTGACTGCTGAACTTACAGATATTTTGCAAATCTGAACTGTGAAATATGTGACCTTATTGTTTTTGTTATGTTTCTTTCATTATGAAGGAGGTCAAATTACAGTTATCCATCATGTCTGTATTTTTTCTAGAAACTTACTATTCTTTATAGATTTTTTTTTTAAATTTTGGATTCTATGTCGTTCTACTAACCTTGAGTTCTTTGTAAATTAAAGAAATAACATCTGTATCTGAATAGCATTGTATATACTCTCCCAATTTGTTTTGTACATTTTGATTTTATAATTTTTTTACTAAATAGTAGTTTAAAATATTTGTGTAGTAAAATCTAACTTTTTCTTTTTTCTTTTGAGCCTTCTGGGTTTTTAGATCTACTTAAAAGAGCTCTCCCACTAAAAGATTGTAAATAAATTTAGCTAGACTTTTTTCTAGACTTTTTGCATTTACTTTTATATTTAGTGGTAAGATGTAAAATACACAAATATGTACACAGGCATCAATTTGTATAAAATGTATAGATATATTTGTGCAAACATGCAATTTTAAAAAATGCATATAATTTAAAAATTCCAATCAGTTGGGCCTGAAGTCCCAACACTAATGATTGCATAATTCTTGATTCTGCAGTGATTTGAAATGTAGTTGTATCATGGATTAAATTTCCATATATTTGGGTTATATTTCTGAATTTTTCTAATTTTATTCCATATAAATCCATTTCTTCTTGCTTCAAAAACAATTTTAATAATTATAATTTTGTAATTAGTTATGTACCTTTTAGAGCTATTCCTTTCTCTTTATCTTCATTTTCAAAAATTTTCTTCAAGCCTTTTTATCTTTCTTTTTGGATGCACATTTTGTTCATTTTCACAGACATATACACATTATTTTATGGATATTTTAATTGAGACTACATTGTACTTATAGATTAACTTTGGACAATTCAACCTTTTAATACTATCATGTCTTCCTTTTATAGTGCATGGCATATCTATTCATTCACCAAAATATGCTATGGTCTGTAATAGAATTTTAAATTTTCTTCACATAAGTGATATGAATTTTTTTCAGGTTTACACCAAATATTTTATATTTTTGCTTAGCTTTGGAAATTATTTTCTTTCTTAATATATTTTCTACATATAGGGGCACCTGGATGGCTCAGTTGGTTAAGCATCTGTCTTTGGCTCAGGTCATGGTCCCAGGATCCTGTGTTTGAGTCCCACATGAGGCTCTCCGCCCGGTGGGGAGCCAGCTTCTCCCTCTCCTGCTCCTCCTGCTTGTGCTCTCTCTCTCTGTCAAATAAATAAATAAAATCTTTAAAAAAAATATATATATATATATATTTGCTACATTTAAATAAGAATTTTATGTATCACCCCTTTATAGAATTATCTTAGTGTTCTAATATATTTTAAAATTGATAGTCTAGGTTTGCTTGAGGCATAATCCCATCACCTAACATTAATGATAAATATGTCCACTGATACTGTTTTTATAACTTTATCTTTCTCTTATCTGATTACACCTGATTATATGATCTAGTACCTACAAAGCAGTATAAAATTATAGCACATTCTTGTTATATTCTTGATTAAAATGTGACTGATTCCTGTTTCCCTATTAACAATGATGATGGCATATGACTCGTGTGTGTGTGTGTGTGTGTGTGTGTGTGTGTGTGTGTGTGTGTTTGTATAAAGGAAGTAGGTATTCCTATTATTATTTTAGATGTTTTTATAGATGAGTTTATAGATTATTATATAGATATTATAAATAGAATTATTTTATAGATTATTAGATTATTTTAATATCAATATTGGAATTGAACTGTGTACCTTCTTATATATTAAGGAGTATAGATACATAGAAGCATTTATTTCTTAAATGGCCATCAGCTTCTTTCTTTGCTTGAATGCAGCTGGGCATTTCTGTTCTTGCTTCGCTTACTATAATTAGGTTTGTGGGAAGGAAGATTTTGAAATCATGCTTCATTCTGCCATCTGAAACCAGAAGTCCTGGTGGGAATGTTTTAATTATTCATCATGGAATTTCTGTATAGCAAATCAAATAGATTTATGTATTTTTCTCTTGATGATTTTGCTAATGGGATTCTAATATATCACAACTTAAGAAACCAAAAGCAGCCAATTGTGTTTTAAGACAACATAATTAATTACCCCTTGGAAGTTTCTACCAAAGGATATGTAGACTTCTGTGGGATAAAATTATAAACCAGGAAAAAGAGAGATCAACACTTATAATTCAATACATATGCAGTTTTTTATTAGCAAAATCTCATTGATAGATATATGCAGTATTATTTTAGGTGTGAACCAAAAATCCTTTAGAAATAGATGATTTCTTTTTTTTTTTTTT